>PVKN010012661.1:0-20569 GCA_004027915.1 Capromys pilorides
AGAGAGAGAGAGAGAGAGAGAGAGAGAGAGAGAGAGAGAGACAAAGACAGAGACAGAGACAGACGGAGACAAAGAGATAGACAGAGAGAGAGAGAGAGAGGGAGGGAGAGAGAGAGAGATCATAATTCAAAAAGGAAACACCCAAATACTCTGGTAATTCCATCAATAGTTTGAGGAGGACAGCTATCAGCATTCTTTTAAGCTGTTCGAAACATTTTTCATGACCCTTAGGAATACATGGAATACACAGAGAGATATGGTTTGAATAACAGACACAGAAAAATTCTCTACACTCATCCTCAAATTATGGAGAACTGATAGGGTGTAGAAAAGATACATAAATATCTTGCATTCATGAAAATAAATTGAAGTTTTAAATATCTATCTGCAACAAGACAAGTTGTTAGTGTACAAATATAAGAACTTGAAGTTCAGGTTTGAGGCAAGGTTAAAAAAATTACAGTTAACTCTGGTGGCATAAAATTTTTAGCAAGAACTTCACTGGTTGTTAAATATTAGAATTTTAGAAAGAATGGTGCAGACAAGATAAAATAATTTTCTCCTTTCAATTTTACAAAGTAGTTGTTATGCAAGGGACTGCTATTCTTGTAGATCAAAGCTTAGGACTTTGTGAGATATTTGTGGAAGAATAAAAGTACTTTTCATTTGAGTAAGATCTTCCTGGTTGCAAAGTAATTTCTTATCAATTATCTTTATTGTCTTCAATATGGGGAATGTGTTATGAAGAAATAGGTTTTGCAAAATGAGGACCAGTTGATATTACATAACGAGAAGTGGGAACTTGGAGCTGCCATTTTCTTCATGTATCCTTTCTGCTGTTATCTTTCTGCCATGAAGAGTTTCCTTCTAGACCAATCCTTCCCTGTAATATCTTACCCATTCCTTACCTGGACATGGGAACTTTCACCTCTGCAGTACCAATGTTTCAAAGAAGGTATCTCTGGAAGTTCCCTACCAAGGTGAAAATTTTATCTCCAGAAACAGTCACATGGTTAACATCATCTGCTGTGCAGGCGATCTTAATAGGACACATAGGAGATAGAAGAAGAGACAGAGGGAGTGAAAGAAAGCTGGGACATAGAATACTGTTAAATACAGAAGTATAATCCAGGCAGAATGCCCAGGGGAGCAGAACATTTTAAAGGCATGCAATGTTCCAGAGAAAATGGGTAGAAAGGCTGTAAGAAATATATCACCTACATTGTAGTTTTATCTGGAGATAATCCAGAGCATATGAATTGTATTAGGCCCTGAGCTTTAATATTGTAGGCCAGATCGGAGACATGAAGAATTAGGCTTGACTGAAGAGGAAAAGAGCACCTGGACGGTTGTGGATAACCATTGAGGAGACTGGTTAGGGTCACGAAGGATGTACAGGAACTTGAAACCTAGGCAGAGGGGGTGCCCTAAGAGAACATTCATATTGGAAAAGTTTGCGAACGCCTTGGATATGGAAGCCTCAGAGGCAGAGATGGGGGTCTGAAGGGAGCTCAATAGGCTGTGGGTGAGCGGACTGGGCTAATTCATCCCTGGAGCCTCCATCCCAGGAAATCAGGGCCCTAGGTCAGAGCCTGAGACACAGATGAGCGGAGATTTGAGCTCAGTCTTCCTGAGTACCAGAGACAAGAAACTCAGCTCAGAGAGGAGAGGCATCAGCGTTAAGAAGCATAACATACCAATCGACCTCAATTCCATATCTGTGAGTTTTATTTCACTAGTATTCTTCTACATACAAGAATATTTTTGTTAATATTCAAAGACTGGAAATAGCCATCGATAGGGGGATGTTTAAAGTGAATGCATGACATGTTTATACAATGGAGCATTAAGCTGTGGACCATTCTATGCATTATATCCAGAACAAATTTTAAAACTCATTTTCCTCAAAATAATCAAAGAGCAAAATGGAACAAATAGTGAAAATCTTTGTATTTCTTTTTGTAAAATGTATTTGGAGTCCCCTTGTGGGGGGTAAAACCTCAGCAGTTGGGTAATAGGATGGGAAGAAAAGATTTCTTGGTATACGCCTTTGAAATTTTGCAGATTTGTAATGTATATACATCGTCTATTTTTAAAAATACAGGTCTGGAGGATGAGATGATAGGAATAAAAAATTTACCAAGAATGACAGCTTGGGCAGAGGCAGGCTGGTGGGCAGGCTGTGTTGGCCCACTGTCTGGCTGTGTGTTCCCAGTCTGGCCGGGAGGGAACCAGATGAAGTGGTGATGGCAGCAGACACAGGAAGAGAATACCAGACACAGTTAGTGCAGAAAGAGAGCGGCTGAGTAGGCTGCTCTCCAAGGGTCCTCCTGCTTAGTTCTGGAAGGGAATTTTAAGGTCCTTCAGCCTGGTGTTTCTTAAATGTTGGTGTTTGATTTGTTTGCATTAGTATCAGCAAGAATCCTTGTTTAAAAATTGAGATCCAGGGATGGGGAGATAGCTGAGCAGTCTAGGAGCCTGCCTGGCATGCAAAAGGTTCGAGTTTGATCCCTGGTACTGAATGCTAGGCCAGCCTCAAAACTGGGAGTGATGGTGCAAGCCTGCAATGCCAGTGCTCGGTAGGCAGACACAGGAGGATCACTATGAGTCAGAGCTGCACAGTGAGACTCTGTACCACCACCACCAACAACAACAATAAAATCATTCCAAACCCCTGAATCTGAAAGATTCTCCCCCTGGAGAAAGGGGAAGCTTGGCATTCTCATAGAATCTTACCTTCAGCCTAGCTGGACACTGTTGCCCTTGACCATCATTCTTCTGCAGCTGAAGTAGAGAAATAGAGCTGGTACAGTGCACCTGTGTGTCTGCATCAATGTAGTCCAGGGTGTCCTATAAAAGACACAGCCTTGGGGCCACACAGAGCTGTGCTGAACCCAGGCAGCCACTTAGTGCCTTTGTCCTTGGAGATAACCTGATGTTGTTTCCCTTCAGTCTCCTTTTCTGTTACACAGATTTAATAATGCCTACTCACAGACTTAAATATAAATAAGATATTATATAAGTAGTGCTCAGCTGTAATTATTATTGTTCTATTACCACCACTAAAACCTCCCAGGAAGGCAAGGACCTCACCAAGAGGAAAAGGACTCCTGTCACAGGAAGAGTTGAAAACTAACGGATGACTTCTGCAGCATTCAGACAATGCAGCAGGCTCCAGTGAAGAGCCAACCTAGCCCAGCATGTTTTCTGCTAGGCCCAGAATCCTATGATGCCTCTGGTCCCTTTTATTTTGGTCATGGTGAACATTTAGTAGCAACCTTCACAATATACTGTATTTGGTCTGTAGCAGTTCTGTCTTGGGTTTATGCCAGGAGCCACAATAGATTGAAAAGCAGGTTGGTTCTGGATCCCCAAGGGATGAAGAGAATTCTCTACTTTAATGGGGCTACCAACTAGATTCTTTTCAAGGGCTACTGAAGGGAAGGTGGAGGTATTCATTTGATCTCTTCCCCTCAGTGTTCCCCATTGGGAACCAGAAGAAACACTGCAATTTCTTGCTATGCCTGGAAGGCTGGCAAAGGTTCTAAAAGACAGAATATCAATATGTCTGGAGAGGTTTGGATGTTCACCTGGGATTCTCTTCAGCAGGGCTATCTTCTGCCTAGAGGCCACAAATCCCTTCCAATCTAGAACTTTTGAGGAGGGACTGTAAGCAGAGAATGATAGCTTGATTGCATCTGCATTTCCAAAAGTTCTTACTTCTATTTTTGCAGAGGCTGAAAGAGTGGACTAGTGAGTGAGGAGCTCTCCAAATCTAAAGCCTACTCCAGCTCTGGCTATGAATCCATTGTCACTTTCTTTCTTGGGGCTGCCTCTACTAAGTTTTATCTACTTTCCCCAGAATGCATATCCTGTGACAATCCTGGAGCCTGCATATCTAAAGTGAGGGGGAAACAAAGGAGAACTAGTGCAAGGAGACAGGTCAGGAGCTCATCCTTGAGAAAGCAGACAGCTGTCTTCTGCCACGCTGGGAAATACATGTGCACAAGAGCAGCATAAGGCTTTGGTGGTGATGTTGTACCCCTTTTATAAAAAAGAGGAATTTGTGGCCAAGAGGAGTAGTGAACTTGGTGTGTACTTTAGCACAGAGCCCAGGTGTTTGGATCCAGTAGCTTGGGGAATGCTGAGAAGAAAGAACTAGAAAAGGACAAGAGAAATCAAAGAGTTAAGTTTATTAGCAAACTTCTGTCTAAGGTTTTCAAAAGTAATTTCTAAAATATCATTACAATAGGTAGATCACTATGAGTCTGATCTAGTAGTAACACCCAGAACACCCTGTAGACCCTTCCCTAAAAAATTAAAAAAAATATTATTACAGATGTGGATTAGTTTCGATAGCTGAGTAGTAAATGAAACCCACAGTAAGAAGTTTGAAACAGCAATGGTTACCTCCCAGTTTCTGGGAGTCAGGAATCTGGCATGACCTAGCTGGATGCCTCTGGCTCGAGATGGCTCTCAACACTGCAGCCAGGGTTTCAGCCAGAGCCGTGATCTCACCCAAATCTTACCTGAGAAACTATGAAGTTTGTTTGTGTTTTTCTTGGCAACATTCAGCTCCTCATGGGTTATTAGAGTGAGAAGCAGAGAGACTGCTCAGTGTTTTTAACATCTTAATTTCACAAATGGCTTTCCACTAACTACTGCACTCTAGAATTATCACTAAATCCAGCCCACTCCAATAGGAAGGGATGATGGCACCTGAGCATGATATCAGGAGAAAATGGGACTGAAAGCCATGTTAAAGACTGCCTGCAGGCAACTTGTAGTTTTGGTAGAACATTAGAAAATGCAGATATGCTGCATCTTGTACACAATTTTATCATGAATATCTTTGGTTCATGTTCTTTATGATCTTTCTTAACACATATACATAGTTTTAAGATGCTCTGATAACCCATAAATGTATCACAAGTTTGTATCAGTAAATATTTTTCTATATTATAAGTAGAAGAGTTTACCCATATATTACGGTTTGTGTCTCGGTGTCCCCCCAAAGCCTCATGCAGTCATGGGGCAGCTTCTGGTATTTGTGATTGATTACTGTGGGTGTGGGTGCTGCACCTCCCCTGTGGCAGGTAATTTACATTTCAAGGTAAGGAAGGAAGAGAAGTTAGCTACTTGAGCTGATGCTAGCTGTCCCTGCTCTCTTGCTCTTTGCTTGTCACCATGAAAGGTTGTTCTCTGCCATGTGCTGCTCTGCCTTAGAGCCAGCTGAATATGGACTGAAACCTCCAGTAACTGTGAAATAAACAAACCTTTCCTTCCCTCATTTTGAGTGTTGGGTATTTGTCCCAGGAATGAAAGAAGAGTAACTAAGACATCATAAAAGAGCAATATAAAGCCAGGCTAATGCCAAAAAAAGAGAGTTCACTGGAGGAAGCCAGAATTTTGTGTTTGGCAGGTACAAGAGAGCTTCAGTCAGGTCATGGCATTCTGATTCAATAGAAGATGGTAGATTGGTCAACAGAATGTCAAAGCAGCAGCTCATAAAGGAATTTATAGGCTCCATATGGACAAGTCATGCCAATTACATTGTATTAACTTCTAGCTCCTCAGTGTTGAGTCTTTGCATCAATTCAAACACATTTCTAAAAATTTCAGGGTTCAGTGGTGTGATATGAATACATAAAGACTTATCATCCCTGGAATGAATGGGGTGACAGAGACAATGCAGCATGATGAGGGGAAGAAGGAGATGACAGGAGACAAAACAAATTAAAGCATTTACTGCTCCTTTCCATAGATCAGCAGAAATGAAGAGTACAGTTGTCCAAACCATCCTGCTTTACATATATAGATAAATCTCTTTCCCCCACTCTATCTATTGTTCTTTTCAACTCAATAACTCTTTCCTTTCAAATAAATTCATTCCTTTTTCTCAGTATCTACTGTACCCTTAAGATTCATATTTCACTTTTAGGTTCTCACACAAAGGAGATAATATGAGGTTTGCATATGCAGGTCTGATTTATTTCACTTAGGAGTATGTTCTCTAGTTGCATCCATTTACTGACAAAAGACTCAAATTTGTCCCTTTTTATAACCAAATAATACTCCATTATGTAAAAATACCAACAAAAATGCTGTGAAATTCATATTACTTTAAGTGAAATTCTGTATCACTTGTAAATTTTTCTGTTTTAATTCTAATTTGTACTCTCCTTAAAAAAATAAAAGGAGACAATAGGTATCTTGGCCCCACCTGAGTTGAGGTGAAAACATAGATGAGTGAGCTCAGCAGTTCTCAAACTGAACTACACATTGTATCACCACATTTATTGCTGAATCTTACGGCAGGGTTCTGATTTAACTGGCTTGGGGTTGGAGTTTTGGAAGCACTCCCCTACCACCTTGAATCATTATAATATTTAGCCAAGTCTGAGAACCACTGAGTCAAATAGAAGGCCTGGAGCTGCTTGGGGTGGTTGGCTTGGGAGGAGAAAAGGTAAACAGAATTAACCTTTACCTTAATTTACCCTTACAAGCTACTCAGCCTGAGGAGTACAACTAGAACCTTACTGCTTTAGGGAATGGTTATTGACAGGGGCATTTAACTAGAAACAAGCACAGGAGAATTTCGACCAAGTGAAAGAACAGATTTTCCTCAAATCGGTGTCTTCTGGAAGGCTCTCCAACTTCGCAGCCAAGAGAAAGGCACCTCATCCCTTCAGTAATTAAAACTGAACCAAAGGCCATTACAAGCAGATATATGCCATCTACCCTGTGTTGGTATGCGTCTATACCTATTTGTGATGCTATAACAAAATATTGTAGAACTGAAATTTATTTCATGGCTGTGGAAACTGAGAGTCCAAGATGAAGATGCTGGTAGGTAAGGTTATCTAGCAGGGCTGCTCTCTGCTTCTAAGATGGTGGCTTGTCACTGCATCCTCTGGATGGAGGAACATCATATCACACCTGGAGAAGAAAGAAGAGCAAGGTTACTAAATGCTGTGAGAAGCCTCTTCATTAGAGCTTTAGGCCTAATCAAGAGGGAGGAACTCTCTGGCCTCATTAGCTCTAAAATACCACCTCTTAATATACACCAGCAGCAGTTGAGTTTTGGAAGGGATATGTTCAAATCATACAGCATAGCTTGGGCCAAATAACCACTGGGACAGTCCCAATTTTTCTTGAGTTTATTTATGAGAAACTTGGGATTGCCCTCCACCTAGATATTACTGAGAGAGCTTGTCCATGTCCCTATTCTTTTTAATCTCACATTCTGCTTCTCTCTATTTCAGAAATTCAGTGACAGTTATATGATCCATCTGATGTCACTTCTCACCATGGCCTCATTTCCCCAGATGGCACAAAAGATGACAATTTTCTTCTTGCATCATTAAAATGTACTTGCTCCATGTATCAATTCTTCAGTGTCTCAATAAATTATTTTAAGCTGACTGGTTGGGGTGCCACAGTAGCCACACAAGTTTAATATGACCCATGCTCTTTGGAGAGGATGGCATTAACTGAGGGTGTCCAGTTCATGGCTTGTGTTTGAAGGTGGGGAGCAGTGAGACACAATCAATTCTCTTGGCATGCCTCAGACTTCATCTGCCTAGCAAGAAGTTTAGGGAGAAATGAGAGAATGCAAAGGGAGGAGAGAATATGGGATACAGACAAAGCTGGGAGGAGATCTCAGGCTGCAGTTGGAGGTTTATGGTTCCTTCACAGGAAAAGCGCTCAATCATTCTTTCAAGGAGTGAAAAGCATACTAATAATCTACAGATCTGTGGCTGACATGAACAATGAAATCCTCAAAGAAATGCAAGTTTGAGATCTTGGTGGTGGTGGTGGTGGTGGTGGTGGTGGTGGTGGTGTGTGTGTGTGTGTGTGTGTGTGTGTGTGTGTGTGTGTGTTTGTGTGTGTGTGTTGTTGTTGTCGTTGTTGTTGTTGTTGTTGTTGGAAGAGAACATATCTTCTACCCTAAACGATGTGCAGAATGAATCAAGACAGAAACCTGCCAAATTTGAATGGTGCAGTAAGATTGGTCTGCCTAATGATAGCTCATACTGATTCATTATATTGGAAGGGGAGAAACAAAGAACACAAACCTATGACCTAAAGTAGAAGTTGATAATGGAAATACAGGCCCAGAGGACCTTTCAAACCAGATCTCTATACACTGAAGGAGTTAAGGCAAATTTCCTAGGATTGGTTAGACAAATTTCTAATTTTCTTTATTAGTTAATGCAGGGAAAAAGCAAGCTAGGTAAAACAACGAGAGAACAAAAATAAGTGTTCTTTAGGTAATCAGTTCAGGAGTGTAAAGAAAAGCAGTGGAACACTGGAAAAGACAGGAAGGGCCCTGGATGGTGATGGATTTAGGGGCTATGGAAAGGAGAGGGGAAAGCAGGCAGAGGGAGAGGGAGAGAGGGGAAGAAGAGAACAAATTGCTAGAGGAAGGAGAAAGTGGCTCAGTCATCCATGCCCAGGGCAGGGAGGGCAGACAGGCCAGACGCCATGTTACCACAAGTGTTCTCCATTTATAGTACACAAAAGAAAAACCAGGAAAGCCCTACTCCCAAAGGACAAAGAAGGCAAGTAGGTAACAAAATGATTCAAAATACCAGAAGTTTTAATGTGTATTTTTACTTCTTTCTTTACTAAAAGTTGTTGCATTTTGATGTAAGGTTGGGAGTTGCACTCAGACAGCAACCACAAGGAGACATTTTGTCTCATAGGAAATCAATTCTCAATAATTCTCGAGATTTCTGCTTCCCTTTCAGCCCTACCCACATCTGATGAGGACAGAACATTTCTTATTTGTGGTTTCTTTTGTGTTTAACCCTTGGGCTTATTATTTAGTGTGAAGTCCCTTCCCTACCCCATGTGACAGGCCCGGGTCAGTAGACTTAAAATAGACCAGAGGATCATTTGCGCAAAGCTGCCTGAAGCTAAGTCCACAGGGACTCACAACAGTGGGTTGAATGGATGAGGAGAATTGGCAGGGGCCATTGGGGAGGAACCAGCAATTATTCTGAGCATTCACTGGGAAGGGGCGTTACCTCAGAAGCGTCACAAAAAGCCACACAATGCCCATCTTTTAGAAAGCAGAAAAGGATAACCACCTTCCTTGTAGCCCAATAAACTTAACCTGGCTTCCAGGGAAGATGCTAGAACAAATCATCAGGCAATCAATGTGCAGTCAGCCAGAAGGGGGCAAGGCCTGGGAAGCTTATGGACACAGCCATATAAGGAGTAAATCAAGTTGGAGCGATTTAATTTCCTTCTATGATAGAGTGACAGGCTATGTAGATAAGGTGGAAGCAATAGATGTAATCGACCTGAGACCTCAGCAAGACATTTGCTTCTGCCCCACGTGACAGGCCCAGTGACAAGCCACTTGCTGTGGTTCAGGTCAGGGGTCGTTAACCCCAGTGTTCTTACGCAGATGGTGGGGGTTCCGGTTTCTGTCATCCACTCCTCTCTGCTCTATTACTACAGGAGTTAGTGTTTATCATCACATAGTTCTGTTTAACAAATGTTTGCTTTGTGCCTCTTGGATTTATGCCATTCATTTATCGGATGAATGTATGAATGTATGAATGTATGAATGAATGAATGAATGAATGAATGAATGGGCATAGGAGCAGCACTGTTAGGATTCTGGGGCAAGGGAACCCAAGACAGTTCCTCTGTTGCTAGCAGACAAGAATCACATCCTCAGCAGTATGTTCTTTAGGTCCACTAGATCGCCAGAATCCAATTTTATGTATGCCAAACTGAGATTGCATGTACACAGACTTGTCCCCCAGTGTTGACACTTCCTAAAGAATAGATAGATAGATGATAGATAGATAGATAGATAGATAGATAGATAGATAGACAGATAGACAGATAGACAGATGGATAATACCTCTTGGTTGCCCACTGTATCTGTAGCTGAGATGATAGAATTTTAGTAATGCAAATTATTCATGGGTTATAATGAAATGGACTACGTTGAACGAGGCACAGAAAATAAAGAAGTGTAATGAGAGACTTCACAGGCCAAGGTTCAAGAGGAACACTGGATTGCTTAGACACGAGGTTGGTCTGTGTAGGATGGTAGACCAGGCAGCACCCCCAGAGGGCAGAGCCCTTCAGCTTCTCTGAGTGGCCTCAAGTGAACTGCATTGGGCCAGAAAGCCAGTGTTCTTCAGTTCCTCATGGAGAAGACTTATGGGATTTCCAGCTTCATTTCTTTAAAAGGAAAAGGAAAAACTGGAGAGAGCAGAGGAAAAAAAAATTACTAAGGTGATTAAATGGACGGGGAAACATCTGAGGTGCGAGAGAAATAGCTAACGCAGTTAGAGGAAAGAGAAGGCTGTCAGGTCTGACAGCTGCCATGAGGGACGTAAGAGTGACAGGCAGGGCCCAGTCAGTCACTGCATATCTCCTCTGGGTAAGGGAAGAAGAATCAGGGTTTTATTTTTAAAGTGTTCCCTTTTCCCCCCAAATAAGATGTACACGTACTTAAAAATGAATAAGTGCTAAGGGACATTTTAAAAAGAGTAGGCCCCAAACCCTAGTCCTTTCCACCCCCCAAGCCCTGTTCCTTGAGTGGCCAATTTAAAACACTCTTTTAGTTGTTTCTTCAGTATTTACCTTAAATAATATGTCTTTGCTGTATTTCTTGCTATTATTGATTTTTATATTATCTATTGACTTTTATTATGGGCCGAAATAACTTGCCTCTCATTTGCTGCCTCCTTTCCTCTTTTCCATCCTAATTTCTAGTTAAATCAATATACATTGTTGTAATTGGGTAGCTACTGGTTACTGCCAAGCCATGTAGAATGCTACAGCTGCATTTCTTTTTTATGCCTGTCCTAGAGTTAATAATTGTCTCCTTTGTTTTGTGTTGGGGTGCTAGTTGCTTAGTTTTCTGCACGCCTGTGGCTCATTCTTCCTATGCTCTCCAACAGAATTATTAATCTTCTCCTTGTATTTTTGTCTACTTGGGAAGAAAGAAGAAAGAAAGAAAGAAAGAAAGAAAGAAAGAAAGAAAGAAAGAAAGAAAGAAAGAAAGAAAGAAAGAAAGCAAGCAAGCAGGCAGGCAGATTTGCTGAGTTGGTCTCCTCCTGGAGATGCCATTTCTGAAGGCTCTTCCTGCTCCCAGGTGATGGTCTGTTGGCTAGGCTGGTCATCCAGCTGTCATTTTGGGCCACTCTTCCTTATCAATGTCTCTTTGCTTTTGTCATAGTCTGTTACCTTCACCATAGCAAAGCAACACAAGTGAGTGGCTCAAGCAACAGAAATGTGCTGTGCCCCAGTTCTGGGGACAGGAATTTGGAAACTAAAATGTCATCAGGACAGTGACCCCCTCTGAAGGAGCCAGAAAAGGCTCTATGTGGGCCACTGTCCCTGCTCCCAGAGCTCCCTTGGTGGTGACAGTGGCATTGCAGTCTCCTCATGGCATTCTCCGTCTATAATGCATGTGTATATCTTTCTTTTCTCATGACATTCTTTGTATAAGGACACTGGTCATTTTCTCTCACCCTACCCCAGCGTGACCCATCCCACCTGAGTATATCTGCAATCATTCTATTTCTAAGTAAGCTCACCATGTTCCAGGAAGAATTGAATTCAAGAACCCTTTGCCAGAGATACATTCTGGGGATAAGGAAGTGCTTCTGACCCACTCTTCGCAACTGCCCCTTGCTTCTTACAAAGCTGCTGCTGACTGCTGCCAGGAAGGTTGGTGCAGGAGCCTCCCCACCTGCCTGCCAGCAGAAGACCTGCCCGAAACACCAGTAAAGACCTCTGCCTCAATATCACATGCCTCTTATGGGCAGGGCCAGATTTTTTTCTTGGACTCAAGCTTCAAAGAATCCTGGGAAATGTAGGCTTTAACTTCCCAGGTTTTAAGAGTATAGAAGAAAGACTATAAGGAGCAAAAATGAAACTGGGTGCCAATCTGCCATAGCCAAGGCTCAGGCTCTACTTGCCTGTCTGTTCCTCACTAGAAATGTGGCAAAACTGACACACTGGCTATCTTTTATTTGAAGGTTTGCTTCCCAAATATTGTTAGGAATGGTCTTTGATCTGGCCATTGCTGTTTCTCTAGCCAGAGCTGGAGGCTGGTGGCAAGCATCCAGAGAACTGGTCAGTCAGTCCTTGGTATGGGGCTGGCTTACCCTGCCCTTTCCATCCCTGAAGTACTTGAATTGAAATCTTGATGTTTAACCTAAAAAATCAGATGAGGACCTGGGGAGATAGCTCAGCAGTCTAAGTGCCTGGCTGGCAAGCACAAGGATTGGGTTTAATCCCTGGTACCACATGCTATGCTGGCCCCAGAGTCCCAGGTATTCCATGCCAGCCACTCAAACTGGCCTGTAAACCTCCCAGTGGGGAGGCTAAGATAGGAGGTTCACGATGAGTCTGAGCTGTATAGTGAGGGCCTGTATGTATAGATAGATAGATAGATAGATAGATAGATAGATAGATAGATAGTTAAAAACTTTATTTTTGAAAAAAACCTCTCCCTGACATAAGGTCACAGATCTCTCCTCCAGATATGTATTCTACAGTTAGAAAAATATAAATCTTCCTTCCTTTCTATTTTCTTTCTTTCCTTATTATTACTATTTTTTTTTTTTTTTTGAGACAAGGTCTGCCTATATAGCCCAGGCTGGCATCAAACTCCTAGCAATCCTCCTGCCTCAACCTCCCCAGTGCAGAGACTCCCAGATTGTGCCACCACACCTGGCTAAATTTGATTTATTTTCTAACATTCTAGAATCCTATGACTTTTCATTGAAAGGTGAAAATGAAAAACAGCAAAAGAAAGGAAAAGGAACTGGAGAGGGAACAACCTGCTTCTTCTTTTAAAAATGAATCCTTGCTGGAAAAAGCAGGAGTGAAAAATTCAGGACAGAGATCAATACGGAGAAGGAAGACCAAAGGCCACGCTTTATTGTGATGCACGCACTGTGCTAGGAAGCAGCAGCCTGAACAGTTGGGCAGGGAGGAGGGGAAAGCAGCTGCTTTCTGCAGGGAAAGAGCCAGGCGGCGACTTGGCCGCGCTCCTCCTCCAGAAGTTCCCAATCTACGGATTGTACTGCACAGGCACCGGACCCAACAAGACATGCACGGGTTCTTTCCAGCCCCTGGACTGGCTGCTGGCAACATAATCAAGGCACTGCCTGACTCCAGGCTGGCTGTTAGGCTGGGCAGAGCCTGTTGGTGTTAGGGGCAGTGCACAGCAAAGGGAAAATAGGAAGATGCACGGGAATATTTGGGTGGAAGAAAAATATAGAAGGGTGTTTCAAAAGAGAATGCTTGGGTTTGTGTTGCTCTGTGTGGGTTTGGGGCCTCATTAGATGGTGTCACCTTGGTGCCCATTTTGTAGATGAGTAAAAGAGATCTGACCAAAGCACAGGAATTTGGGGCCAGTGAGATGGCTCAGGGTCTAAAGCGCCTGCTTAGGCAAGCTTAGGCAACCAGAGGAACCATGGTTCGATCCCTGGCACCACATGCTGTGCCAGCCCCACCCCCAGGGCAGGCTGAGCTGGCAATCATCATCATCATCATCATCATCATCATCATCATCATCATCATCATCATCATCACAGGAATTTGCTCATCTCTATGAAGATAATAGCCTGGTGGACACCCAGGAATACTAGGTCACCAGGTGGACGATCTTTTAACTACACTGTGACCGTTCCTGAGAGGGGAGAGAGCATGAGGCTGGGGCTCCATATTAGCTAAACTCTCAGTGCCTTCGTGTCCCCACTTCTTTATCTAATCCATAGAGATGATAACAGCACCCTCGTTGGACAGTCACAGGGATTAAATGAGAAAATTCATGTCAAGTACGAGGCATGGGGTCTGGTAAATAGTTAAGTGTTCAAGAAATGCTCACCACCATTGCTCAGCAAATACCTTGAAACTGTAAGAGAGAGGCGTGTCCCAGGAAATACTGAACAGAACACGGAGTGGCATTCCAGTTGAGGGGCTGCTGGTCAGATTCACTTCCGGGCCCCTCTCTCTGCATGGAACTACAAGTTTTGAGGCTTCTTTATGAGATGGTTGCCATGGTGTTTTGGTCAGTAGAGGTGCAGCAGTCAGCTCCCAACTGCCCCTCACTGGGCACATTGTCCTCAGGCAGATGCATTCAACCGTAGATCCCAGAAGACACAGGTCTATGCTTTAATGGTCAGACTTCATCTGCTTCACATGCTCTCCTAGAAATAACCCTGATCTTGACAGGGAGAGGGCTGTGCTGCCACTGATGTGCAGATCCCAGTTGATGGCTTTGGAGAAACCAGTGTCCAGCAGTGACCGGACCATTAGCACCTGGAAGCAGCCCTGGCTCATCACTATACCCTCTCTCCCCACCCAGCACAGCACTCAACATTGCTCTGACTGAACTATTATGCAAGGATCAGGGGAAGAGGCCACGTTTCCCATCTGTCCTTACTTCTCCAAACTCCTCCCCATAGCTAATACCTTCCCAGGGGGAAGCTATGGGGTCCAACTGGACAGAAGTAAATGATAGATAGATAGATAGATAGATAGATAGATAGATAGATAGATAGATAGATATGATAGACAGATGATAGGTTATAGAGATAGAAGAGAGATACATATGATAGATAGATGATAGATGATAGAGATGATAGATAGGTCTGATAGATGGATGATAGATACAGAACTGATAGATAGATAGATAGATAGATAGATAGATAGATAGATAGCCAGACAGGTAGATAGACTGTTTTATTTTTTATTTCCTGGAATTGCTCTACATGATCAAATTGGCAAGTCTAAAGCCTGTGAGTCAGGCTGAAAAGGCTGCATGTTGAGGTAGGGGTTGATGCTGCAGTCTTGGCAGAAGTTTCTCACAGAAGATCTTGTTTGAGGCTTTCAACTGATTAAATGAGGTCCAGCTATAGCATTTAGAGTACTGTTCACTTAACATTAACTGCTGGTGATAGATGTAGCCATATCTATAAAGCAGCTTCACAGCAATGCCTCAGCTTCAGTTTGTTAGGTACTGGGTACTATAGCCTAGGTAAGAAGACACAAAAACCTAACCATGGTAGAGCTAGAGCCAAGGACAGGAGCAGATCTCAGCGCTTGCTGCACTGGTGGTTCCTGAGTAGTTTTCTGCCTGGTCTCCTGCCTCACTGAGCAGCCACATCCCATGGTCCTAGCTCCCTCCAGATACCATGGCTTCTGAGGTCTGGTGACACCTCCTGGTCCCTGGCTGCAGCCTAGGGTGGTGGTGGCTTTCTGCCCTTTCCCATCTCTGGTTGTCTTCTTGTCTCTCATTGGTTTTCTTGGCATTTGCATCCCCCTCAAAACCAAATCCCAGTACGTAAGAGGCAGCATGGTCTATGCTTTGGCTCCCTTTGGTTAGACACCCTTGTTCAGCTTCTGTCCAGTTGGACCCCATGGCTTCCCCCTGGGAAGATATTAGCCATGGGGAGGAGTTCAGAGAAGTAAGGACAGATGGGATGTGCGGCCCCTTCTCCTAATCCCTGCTTAGTAGCTTGGTCAGAGCAACTCTCCTTACCCCAGCTTTGATATCACAAAGCTCTGCTGGGTTTTCTTCTCTAGTCACCTCCCAGACACCATTCCTCCTCCAGAGCTGGCAGCCTACAGAAGTGGAGGGAGGCAGCCCACTGTTCTGGGCCCTACTCCCCAGACCCCAGGGGCAATGTGTCCTGTGTGACAGGTGAAGCTTAGAGAGCCAGGACTGGTGGTTCCAGCAAGCATGACTGCATCAGCTCCCTGACTGTGCCATTTTTTCCCTTCTGAGCCCCAGGGCTCCTGTAGCTTTTCCTCCTCAAGCCAGTGGCCAGTGGCTGTAGCCCAAAGCTAGAGCCTCCTAGTAGACCCCTAGTCCAGCTCCAAGTGTATTATATCCCACTCCGTGCCCTCCCAGACTGATCCCTTCTTGAAAGAGCAAGGGGTGCATCGCCAGGGTGCGTTTTTTTCCCTGTGTGCTTCTTTCTGTCTCCAACAAAACCTTTTAAAAGTCACTTTGCGTTTTTTTTCTGCCTCTTCCCACCCACCACCTAGCCTGGCTGCGAGATCCAGCGCAGGGGCAGTCTGTGCTATTTCATGCCAGTGGATCTCACCTCAATGCAAAGCCATTTCTTCCCAGCTCCTGGAGAGGAAGACAACAAAGAAAACGCACAGTCTGACTCATAATTTAGCAGACACGTCCCAGACATCTGTGCTCCTTTTCATCATGGTAAAAGTTGCATATATTTGTCTTAGAAAATGTGGGACATAAAGAAAATAATTTTTGAAGTCATACACATTCCTTTGCATTTCCTGCTGGTGCAAATAGGAGCACATTTTCAGGGAAATTGTAAGCATACCATGCAGTCTTTTACACTTATTTTTCCTCTATTATTTTATGAGGACATTTTTCAGGCTTTTAAACAGCTTTCAAAAGCATAACATTTCATGGCTGTGAAGCATGCCACCACCATATAGCTGTGTCTTGCTCTATTGTTGCTCTGTTGGGTATTTCAGGTATTTCTTGTTTGCTCTCAAGAGACCCTTGAGCTCCCCCTCTTTTTCTTGTGGTTGCCTCCAGAGCTATGCTCTGTCATTCCACCTCATCATGTGCCCACAAAATACCCTTAAGCTGCCTTTCTCTGAACAACTCTACCACCAAACTCCCACCTTCCTCTCCCTTTCTCCCTCTCTTCCGCCTGTCATTCTCAGCCCCAAGAGAAGAAGCTAACTCATGCAAGTCCTCAAAAAAAAAGAAACGAGAGGAATCAGCCACGAAGTGTGTTGAAAGAAAGACCAAAGAACCCAAAAGTCTTCAATATTTAACATTCTTCTCCAATCTCAGAAGTTAGCTTCCTGATACTCGTGGGGCTGCAGCTGCTGGAGCTGAAGAGAACAAAGAGGCTTGTCGTCTCCAACACCGGCACTTCGCTTTCCACTCTCTTCTGCTGTTGGTTATGAAAAAAAGGGAGGAATCTGTTTCTGTGGAAATGATTTTGAGATGGTGAAAAATTCATGCCACTAGCCATTATTAAATTAAGAGCAAGGCTCAAGCAATATCCATGATGTAGCAGGTGTTAGCTGGGTAGGAAGCATCAAAACATTTGAGTACTGGGTGAGGTAGTGTTTGTGATAAACCATATCCTGATTCAAGATACATGAAGGGGGAAAATGATGCACCTTGTGCTGAGCATAGAAGAGGCTCTGAAGGTCATGTGCCAATATTCAGGAGCTCCTTCCAGGAAGATTATATATATATATATATATATATATATATATATATATATATATTCTCTCTTCTTCTGAGGACAAAGTGGGGAGGTGAGAATCTGAAGTCAGTGGGTCTCCCCAGGGCTTCCCACTGCCTTTGTGTGTCCCTCTCTTGCTTCAGTGTTGTCTCCTCCCCTTGGCCCCCTGGGGCTCTCATGGTGACAAAACTCATCTTGGGGCTTCTGCTGGGCAGGTACTCTGCTCCAGATCTCTCTTCCACTTGTTTATTTGCAGCTTTGCTAGACTAGCTGACTAGTCTAGGTGGGTCTTGGGGATGTGGAGGGCTTGGGTGGGTTGCTTGGTTCCTGCAAGTAGGTGTTGGGCCAGGGAACCCCACTGTGGCTAGATCTCCAGGCCCTTTCATTCAGTGCAGGTTCATGCTACACAGCGTGGAAGTAGCAGGGTTTGCATGACCTGGAACCATTTCCTCCAGGATGCAAAGCTGAATGCCACAATTAATTCTGAAACAAGCATTTAGTCCCATACTTCTCTTCACAAAGCAGCTTTCCAAAGCTGTAAATACCAACCATTTTCCTCTTTGCCAAACAAAGGAAAGAGTTCTTGTCTAATTGTAATCTTGTCCTCTGATGCTTGCCAACGACTTTAATGAACATTCTGGAGTTCTCAGTAAACTGTTAGAAATGCTAATGGAGCAGCTGGTGGGGGTGAGTATTGGGGAAGGATGTCATGGATTTTCTTTGTGAAACTTGGGGAGGCAAAGATGGTCTTCATGTGATACTGCTCCCCACCCACCCAGTCTGAGCAGGCTCTGGTCTATTCGAATGTTTGCTAATGCGTGGAATTAGCACGGCATGTTACACCCTCCATTTCAGTACTTCTGCACCTCAGCTGTAAACTGTAATCTTCTGAGGAAGTATACAAATCTCTGAATGCCTAGGCCTCTGTCCTGACTGATTGCAACAGAATAGCTGGAAGAGGACTCAGGCATCTGCACTTTTAGAATTTCCCCTGTGATTTCTGTGTGCAACCATGATTGGGAGCTGCTCACAGGGTTTCAGTATTTCTGCTCCGTTTGAAACCCTCCTTCCAGACAGTTGGTGCCTGAGCTCTAAGGATCAGACGACCTCTTTTCTTGTAGTTTTCTCAACAACCAGAACCTCTGGGTGTAGTTGTTGCTCTCAACAAATATTTCATTTATTCAAAAAGTGTTCATTGGAGCTATTGCATTGTCCACGTCTGTGAGATAGAAAATCACTCATCATACACAGTTGTGGCTGTTCAGATACCTGCTGTGAAGTTGAAGAGACAGAATACACCAATATGAAATTAAACTAGTTATAAAGGAATCAAGTAGCAACTCAAGAGTTGTTGCTGCAGCCATTAGTCGGATGCAGTGTTTTTGAAGACAGAGCAGTTGTTGTAATGATCCCAGGAGAAGGGAGCTAAGAGGTGATCCTGGAGGATATGGAAGAGTTGAACAGCAGAAAGAGAGATAAGAGAGAGGAGAGAACATCTGGAAGCCACTCCCCCAGATGTGCAAAGAGGCCCACACTCAAGTATCCACACTGGGCTCTGTAGTGTCAAGTTTCTTGTCATTTCTGGAACACAATGGCATTTTAGGGCATCTAGCTTTCACTTTTTAACTATTGGAAAGAGGATTGCATTGAAGTTAGGGACACAGATGAGGATGGATGGGTCTCAGATCATCTGTTCTCTGATCTTTGTTAAATGAGACACAGGAAATAAAAATCCATGGAGACCCTTTTTCTACCTAAGGGTTTCTATGTCATATTCTGGAACCATAAGATACAAACCTTATTTTTAAAATACACTTCATTGAAGTATAAATTAAATGCATATTTTTATGAATTTCAACAAATTTATATACCTATACCATCACCACCACAACCAAATAGAAGACTTTCTGTCTCCCCAGCATGCCTCTTGGCCTCTTCCAGCCACTTCCAGTCCTCCCACTCTGGCCACAAGTACCATTGATTTTTTGTTGCTATCAATTAGACTTATCTTTCCTAGAGTTTAGTAACCATAATCTTATAGTCTTTTGTGTCTGGCTTTTTTCACTCAACATAATATTTCAAAGCTCATTCACTGAGAATAGGAGTGCTTTGTGAAAAAAAAAAATTCTGGGAGAGGTTGCTGGGGAGAGAACCAACAGAGCGAAGGTAGACTTCAGCTTCCATAGTACCTTCTGTCAAATGACCTTGAGAGTCCAGTGGCCTGGCCTCCAGGAACCAGGGTTTCTTCCATCTGCTTTGGAGAATATGGGACCCCAGTAGGAGAGAGAATACTGCAGTGCTGCACTATGGATTGATGACACTGGCTTTGAAATTCATATTAACTTTATTTTAATAAAATAAGCTAACATCGATCCCCTGAACTCCAGCTGCAACTACACCTGCCATCCTTACTGGGCCATGCGGTGACCAGGCAAAGACTCTCCCAGCCCCACTTACATTTTCCAGAGCTCCGGCTCAACTGATATTCCGGACCCATGGGGCCTTGCAGCAGCCAGCCACCAAGGCTCCGGCCAGCAACCAGGCACAGCTGGAGGGGAACAAGCTTGGTGGATCCTGACACAAATTCCCATAGACACTAACGGCATAACTTCGCCATAGTGCAGAGATCACTTCTATACAAAATGATAAAGAAAAGGAGTAAGATGCAATCTCAGATCCCGAGCGCACCAGGAAATAATACAGTAGACACTATCATGGAAGAAAATGGGAATCGTGCAGCCAAAACCTCTGCATTGGTAGCATCTGACATAGACAGACACGTGCAGAAACATATAGAGCAACTCAGATCAGAGATAGCATCTGAATTAAAGAAATACATGAATTAATAGAATCTGAAGTGGAAAAACAACTTCAGAAACGTATAGAGGAAACCAGAACAGAAATAATTCCTGAAGCAAAAAAAGACATCTCTAAATTAATAGCATTGAAAATAGGAGAACAACTGCAGAAAGGCAAAGAAGAGAACAGAGCAGAAATAATCTCTGAACTAGAGAGAGAAAGGATAACTATAATGAAAGACAGGTAATATTGAAGAAGATATTGATAAAAAAATTAGAGGAGAATAGAAAATAATAGATTTCCTGATTGAGCATTATGGGAAAGAAATAGATTGTATGAAACAGTTTCAAAGAGATATACAAGAAAATAAAATCTCAATCACAAGCTGGCAAAACCGTATAAATGAAAGTGAAGTTAAAGTTTCAGATCTTAAAGACACAGTCGCAGCTAGGAACAGGTAAGAAAGAATCTCCTAAAAACTAGGATGCAGGAAAAAATAATTCAACATCTGCAAGATGATGCAAAAATGAATAATG
>PVKN010012662.1:0-20570 GCA_004027915.1 Capromys pilorides
GGCTTTGAATTTCTTTTGCTTTTCCATTTCTAGTCGGTTTAGGTGCTGCATGAGAGTATTTATTTGTTCCCCTTCTGTTTTCTTAATGTGTGAGTTCAGAGCTGTAAATTTCCCTCTAAGAACTGCTTTCATTGTATCCCATAAATTCAGGTAGGTTTTGTTTGAATTTTCATTAAATTCTAGATATTGTTTAATTTCTATTTTAATTTCATCTGTAGCCCACTGGTTGTTGAGAAGGGTGTTGTTTAATTTCCATGTATTTTGGGGGTTCTTGTAGTTTCTTTTGTCATTTATTTCCAGTTTCATTTCACTGTGGTCAAACAATATGCATGGAATAATTTCTGTTTTCTTGCATATACTTAAGCATGACCTATGCACTAATATGTGGTCTATTTTGGAAAATGTCCCATGTACAGCTGAAAAAAATGTGTATTCAGAAGTGTGTGGGTGGAACACTCTGTGTATGTTCACCAACTCTAGTTGTTTCAAGTTTTGATTCAGTTCTGTGACTTCTTTGCTAATTTTTTGTTTGCTTGAGCTACCTTTTCGAGATAAAGGGATGTTAAGGTCTCCTGTTAAGATAGGGTGGTACTGGATATTAGATTTTTCATGTCCATTAAGATTTGGCTTATATAACTTGGTGCTCCTGTGTTGGGTGCATATTTATTTATGAATGCTACCTCTTCATCTTGAATTTTTCCCCTAACCAGTCTGTAGTGGTTCTTTATTTCATATGATCAATCTTGCTTTGAAGTTTAAACTGTCTGCAAACAGGATTGCTACCCCTGCTTTTTTTTTTTTTTTTTTTTTTTAGGTGCTGGAGCATGTAGTATTGTTTTCCATCCTTTCACTTTTAGCCTATGAGTTTCTTTATGAGTTAAGTGTGCTTCTTGTATACAGCATATTATTGGATTTTGTTTCCTTATCCATTCTGCCAATCTACTTCTTTTAATTGGAAAATTGAGTCCATTTACATTGATGATTAATTGAAATGTATTGACTTATGATTGACATGTCTTTTACTTATTGCTGTTTCCCACTTTTTCTCCTGTATTTAATTGGTTGTCCTATTTGGTGGGTTCTTTCTGTTCTCATTTGTTGAGTTTGGGTCACTTTGGTCCCTCTCTAAAATATTTTTTAGTAGTCTGTGCAGGATTGTCTTTGACAACATGAAATTCTTTAGTTGCTCCTTGTCATAAAATATTTCACTTCTCCCTTATACTTGAAAGACAGTTTTGTGGGGTATAACAGTCGGGGCTGAAATTTGTTTTCATGGAGAACTTGAAGCACTCTACTCCATGCTCTTCTTGACTTCATGATTTGTGAAGAGAAATTCACCATTATTCTGAGGAGTTTTCTTTTAAATGTGATCTGTTTCTTTTCTGTAGCAGCTTTTAGTATATTATTCTTCTGCTGGATTTCTGGGATCTAGACTATTATATGTCTGGGTGTGTTTTTAGTCAGGTTGAGGTTTTTTGGATTTCATATGCTTCAGTTACCTCAATGTCTGATTGTTTTCTCATATTTGGGAAGTTTTCTGCTATTACTTCTGCCCATATTCTTTTTATATAATTTGTATTGACTCCCCTAGTTGTTTTTAAGAGATTCTTTCTTACCTTTTTACTAGCTGCAACTGTATCTTCAAGATCTGAAACTCTATCTTCACTTTCATTCACATAGTTTTGCCAGCTTGTGATTTAGATTTTATTTTCTTGTGTATCTCTTTGAAACTGTTTCATACAATCTATTTCTTTCCTATATTGTTCAATCAGGTAATCCATCATTTTTCTATTCTCTAATTTTTTTTATCAATGTCTTCTTTAGTAGCATTTAAGTTTTTCATTATAGCTACCCTTTCTTTCTCTACTTCAGGGATTATTTCTGCTCTGATCTCCTCTTTACCTTTCTGCAGTTGTTCCCCTACTTTAGATGATATTAAGTTAGAGATTTTTTTTTTTTACTTCAGAGGTTATTTCTCATCTGACTTCCTCTATACATTTCTGCAGTTCTTTTTCCACTTCAAGTTCTATTAATTTATGCATTTCCTTTTTTACTTCAGATGTTGTCTTTGATCTGAGTTCCTGTATACATTTCTACACTTGTCTTTCTACCTCAGATGCTACCTATTCAGAGATTTCAGCTGCCTGATTCCCATTTTCTGTAATGGTACTGTCTCCTGTATTTGTTCTGGGTGGACTCGGGACCTGAGATTGCATCTTGCTCCTTCTATTTGTCATTTTGTATGAACTCTGCACTTAGATGAAGTTATGCTGTTAGCATCTATTGAAATTTGGGTCTGGATCCACCAGTCTTGATCCCTCCAGATGTGCCTGGCTGAGTCTGGCTGCTGTGCTCAGCTTCTTCCTGCTGCAACTGGGTGCAGGCCAGGATGGTAAGCGTGGGTGGGCAGGATAGGAGTTCCAGTGGTTGGCAACACTGGGGCACACACTGAAAGAGAGGTCCTGCCTGGGCGCAGGCCTGGTTCAGTCAGCGTGGACAGGTGGGTCCAGCTTCCAGTGGCTGGCAGAGCAGGGGTGCATGCCAGCAGAGAGGTCCTGGGCCTTATTCTTTCTCTTTAAAGTCAGTACTCAAAAACACCACCCTGTCACCCCAAAACAGAAAGAAACAAAGCAATAGAACAAATAAGAAGGAAAATAATATAGAGCACAGTCATCCTGCATCTCTAAGTAGACCCAGAAGGCCACAGGTCCAGTGCTCCAGCAACTGCTCTGGAAGTCTTACTCATGTAGGAGTACTACACTTCCAAACTGTGGACAACAAGGAGCCATAGACCTTGGCCCAGGAAGACAGCAAGGCATGAGAGGACATATCCATTCTTAAACATCCAAGGCATGTGGCTATGTCTGTGCTTCAAAAATGAACTTGGACAACATAGCAAATAGAATGAGCCCCTCAAGAAGTAACAAAGCTATCTAACATCAATGAAGTTAAGAAAAATCCTGGTGCTAGTTTGATTCAATGAAGTCCTGCCTGCTGCCATGGAGACTGTTTTATCAAGCAGCTATTGTCAAGGCCAAATGCAGAGATTGTCTAATAAGCTGCCTCTGGTTGCTGGTTGTATCAGTTACTTTTCACCAATTGCTGGGACATAATACTTGATACCCAAAATTAAGAAAGGAAAGGTTTATTTAGCTCACAGTTAGTGGAGGTTTCAGTCCATATTCAGCTGGCTTCAAGGCAGAGTGGCACATGGCAAAGGGCAGAAGTTCATGGTGGTGGAAAATAGCCAAGAGCAAAGGGAGAAGCAGCAACTGTGTGGTGTCTCTCAAGCTTCTGTTCCTTCCACACTGACTGCGAAGACCCAAACTCCTCTAAGGAAGTGATATCACCCATCTTTCCTCAGTTCCCTTTATATATCTTTTAAATGCTGAGTTGATCTAGAGCAGGCCCTCTGAGCAGCCCTTAGGGAAGGGCTTCCACACCCTAGGGAGGGGGTGTAGAACCACACAGTGTTGGTGCCCTCCTCCTGCACAGGATGAGGATGTCTACAAAGAAAGAACCCTGGCTCTCTGAGTCACTTAATTAAACTTCTAAACTTCTGAAGTTGACTCAGTGTATCAATCACCATATTGGTACATTGGTCAAAACTAAAGAAATTGTTATTTTTAAAGGTTTAGTATAAGTTTGAAATGAAACAAATCCATGGAATCTATTAAATGCGTGTTGTGCATTCTATAGAAGAATTTGTCTGATTTCAAGATCTGCCTATAAATGCGAAATAGTTTTAGTGAAAAAAATTGAATTTTATGTTAAATTCGTAATTGGCTGTCTTTACATATCAAATATCTTTAAAAATTAATTCTCGTAAATACCCCACTATATATTACACTCCCCATTTTACACAGAGAGAAATGGAGCTCAAAGAGGACAAATGCCTTGTGAAAAGTTCCATGTTCAAGGGAATAGCAGTGCTATTCAAGTAAAATTCTACCTCACCTCAAATTTCATGCTCCTATAGAAATATCACTTGCATTTCTAAAGAAGCAACTAAGCCAACATTATAAGTGTCCAGAGTAAGTGGGCAAGATAGCTCAGCGATCTAAGTGTCTGCTTAGCAAGCTCAGGGACCTTGTTGACACTGCCTCGGGGGTGCTGAGCTGGCCACCACAACTGGGCATGGTGGGGCATGCCTATAATTCCAGCACTGGAAACAGGAGATTTCCCAGATTGAAAACAGGAGGATCACTACAAGTCTGGGCTGTGTAGTGAGGTCCTGTACCAAATGAATTAAAAAAAGAAAGAAAGAAAACACTTATACTTTTATCCTCTCCTTGCATAAAAGTCTTCATCAAAATAGAGTTTTCAAGCACAACCTTTATGATGAGGCTGATAGAAGGATTGGCTTTACATTACTCAACAAATAAGTGGTCATCTTTCTTTTGAAAATGCATTTTTCCAATGTATTGGAGATAATACATCCCAGCAATCTGGTGATTTTGACAGGGAAAGACCATGTCAATAGTAAGAATCAGCACAGCTGCCAGAATTAGCTGCCAGTGGACTGTACTTCAATCAAAAGTATCTGCTTTGCTCTGTGGCTTAGTAGGTTTCCCAGTACTACAACAAGCCAGCAAAGACACCACCTACTAGGTTAAGCTGTTAATACACAATAACAAGCTAACATCAACCTTGATTATCATAAGTAAGGAGAACTATAACAAGTTCGCTACCAGTTTTTATGGTTCATTGCTTCAAATTCTCCAATATGTTATGGTTTTCTTAGAATCATAGACTCATGGCCATCGTAGGAACCTTAGAACTTACAGTATTGAGCCCTATCATCATAGCACAAAAATCCATGTCTTGGAGAACTGAAGTAGTGAAAGGTCATAACAGTGTCAGAACTATGTTTTCAGCCACCTAAAATCCTCTTTCCCCCAGAGTTATGTAACTATCTACTGGCAGAAGGAGAAGTAGGTTTCAAGCTTTTTTTAGTAGAGCTTGGTATTTTGCTATTTCAAAGAGGCATAAGATTTAATCACTCAAATTGAAATAAGCAAAGGGATACACAGACACTTGTATATCCCAAAGCAATTTTTTAAAAAACAATCATCAAATATAGAAAAGTTCTACCATGCCTAAAAGTTCCAATCCATTCTATTTTCTGACTTTTCTAAAATCTCTTTGTGAATTTAAATAGTAGATTGTTTTGAACTTGAAAACATTGTGGACATTTTCCCAAGAGAGCTATTTGGAAGTCCAACTAAATTTCTAAACTGAAAGTACTTTAATTTTTAAAATATTCAATTAGTTTTTAACTGACAAATGACCATTGGACATATTTATCAGATACGATCTGAGGCTTCATGTAGGTATACGTATACCTGAATCTTTATTTAGTTAAACTAATTAACATGTCCAGAAGCTCACTGAGTTACTTTATTTTGTGGTGAAAATCTTAACAATTTATTCTGGGTCAGTTGTATAGCTCAGTGGCATGGCACCTGCCTGATAAGCACAAAGTCCTGAGTTCGATGCCTGACACTCAAAAAAGTCTATTCATTGAGCAATTATTTAATTTCTAGTGGGCATTAGCATTTATGAAAATAGCAGTTTGTGTACAAAGCTTAAAGAAAACATTCATCTAAATCGCACTGAATTGGAGGAGTTTTACTGAAAATTATTTGTTTCTAGACAAGTCATTTTTTTAAATCAGTAAATTAGTGACTTCTACATTTCAGCTTTCTGCTAGATCTTCACTGTTAATAACGTTTAAACAAGGTGAAGAAGGGGGTTTATATCTGGAAAGGAAGCAATCATACAAAGGAAAATTTGCAAGGATAAAGCAGATATAAATTCCTTAAAAATCTATCAACCAATATTAATTCCAAAGTCATTTCATCCCATACATTTCATAAAATCCAAGTAGCCTGGAAAAATTTAAATACTTGCTTTTAACTGAGTGAATGTTAGGTTTTTCAAGAAAAATCAATTCATATTGATTTTTCAAATGAAAAAAATCAATTCATATATTAAGTTGGATTCATCGATTCAGCCAAAGCCTTTCCTCTCTTCACGGTTGCTTTCACCCATTTCTAATACAAAGTGTATGGAAATAAATACCTAATCAGCTTTCTCATCAAATTTTCTCAGAAAAGCAAGGGCCAACAATCTTTTGAAGGGCGCACAGCTAGTGACCAACGTGGTTGAGCTAAATCAACCCGTTGAGCTAAATCATCCCGTCCGAAAGCTGGTAAGCACCTCTCCATTATTGACTCAGAGTGAGTTCCTATGAGTGACTGAGTGACTGAATTTGTAAAGTGACCAACTCCTGTCCGTCCTTCTTCTACAAACAAATAAGGTTAGATCAGCAGACAGATCTTGCTGCTGCCCCTGCGCTTGGTGCAGCTCAGCGGCTACTCCAGGCAGTGTCGCTCTGTGACTCTGAGTGCTTCATTGAAATACTTGTTTTAGGCTTTCAGTAGCTAAATATATCACTTTCTTGTCTTATCTTGGCTAGCCCCAAGCAATTGGAAAGTAGGTAAAAGTTGTGAGAGGCAGAGGCCGCATAACTTGAATAACTCAGGTGAACAATCAACTGCAACCACCGTTCAGTTACACAATATTACCACAAAACACACCTTGGTGAAGGCTTGAACAGAATACTATTCTTGTGCCACATTCCTTCACAGCAAGGTCACTGTGTTCTCTAAGTCTGATGAATACTGAATATCCTATGTTGCTTTTGCTTTTCTCAATGAGCACTGATCCTTCTAGTTAAAATATACTCTTCATCCCAGAACCTATCTCTTTCTCCCAACTCCACAAAGCCTTTCCATGGGAAACCAACTTGTCTTCCCAAGATGAGAATCAAAGCTGTCATGTTATTACATGGCATCAGCCATGGTGGTTAGGTTAGGAGTGGAAACCTGTTCAATTTTAGAGATCTACTGCTTCAGCTACAGTTACTGGTGTGTGTGTGTGTGTGTGTGTGTGTGTGTGTGTGTGTGTGTGTATTGGGAGTTGTAACTCTCACAGATTTCCAGGAGAGTACTCTCACTGGAGTAGGGGTAAGGAGATACCACCTGCACGGGTTGAGGATCCATAACTATGACTGTGAACTAAGAGCTCATGTATGTGTGGAACACATTTCTATTTTGGGGGAGAATACGAGGCAATATGCAAAGGAAGCAGAGATGGAAGCTAGAGATATGGAAGCACAGGTATTCACTTTTCTGCCTCCAGTTGTGCCTAAATCCAGTACCAGCACCTCTTGCTTCCCTTGTGTTTCTCTTGCTTAAAAGCAAAGATCTCTGAGAACCACGTACTGTGCCACAGAGATCCTGAAGGAGACACTAGTGCTAGATACTGAAAAGTCAAATATCCAGTTCACACTATTTTTTTTTTATCTAACTACTTTTCCAAACATACACACAAGTCCTAAGCAATGAATAAGGTTCTTAAACTTTAGAGTAGTTGGGCATTGTGAGTACAGAAAGAGAAAATAAAAGAAGATTCTATGCATGATGGCATAATCAGCAATAGCCAAGCTATAACAATCTGAATTAGATCACAATGATCAAATTTAAGCATCACAAAGGAGCTTTCATTAAACATGGAAAGTTATTACTGCTTATCAAAAAACTTTCTTTAAATTTCTATACTCAAAATATATCTCCCTTTAGCAGGAATCATTCCTAAAAGAAATACTATATCTGGGAGTTTAGGCAAAAATAAATAAATAAAGTCCAAATAAACCAGAGGAAGATACATAGAACTCCAAACTGGTTTTACATTTTCTCTGAAAGGGAAAATGGCTCATGTGATTAATGATTTACTTGTGTTTAGCTTTCAACAGATTTGTCAAAAGCAAATATATGCCTACTATATTCCATCTAAGTGCTCAAATTGCTCTAGATAGCAGTAATATGACCTATATATAATTTGAGACATAAAGCAATATATGTTGAAAACCCCTCAAAATGTAGGTCCCACATTTCTATAACTTTAAATAGTCATTCAGCCAGATCTCTAATTTTTGCTTGCGCTCTAAAAGAGAATTGAAGATGACGACCACAATTACATAAGCTTGAGCCATTAGAGAAATTAAATATAACACACATAAGCAACGAGTTTATTTTAGATAAATCAAATATCCTGGTGTTGTAGCCACAAATTATGAAATTGTGTTTGGCTTTCCAACTAACACCAAAAACTTCAACATGGCATCCATAACGGACTCCACTCCTTTTCTGCAGCCACAGTCTGGCCTGTGCCAAGCCACATGCCCAGGCCACACTTGTAACTGTGTGCCCGTTGCTAAGGCAACTTGTCAAAGCACAGAGCCTCAGAGAGACCCTACCATCATCCTCAGACAAAGATATTCAGGATGAATTATTTAAATTAGGAAAAACTTTGAAAACTAAATGTTTGACTCGGTGACAGAAGTTTTTTTTTTTTTTTATCAGAATAGAATAATTTGTGGATTTTGACATGGTTTAAAATATGTAGAAAAGTGGAAAGTTTAAAAAAAAAACCCTAAAAGATTAAGCAACAGAAGAGTCTTGAAAACAGGGTGAACAGAGGTTTGTTGCCCGCATGGACTTGTTTTCTTTCTGTTCCCCTGTCTCAACACATTAGGTTTTGATCCAGGGTACAGCATCCTTACGCAGGTCTCTTCTTAAAATTATCTGCAGGATAGTGGTGGTGGGAGAATAAACAGCATGGGCTTCGGCCCTGGGCAAACTGGAGGCCCAGTCCTGTCTCTGCTCTCTACTGGTGACTGGCCTGGCCAGAGTCCTTTTACATAAATATGAGTCAGAATATCTAGAGAGACTCGCTGGCTGTTGTGGTCTGAGGTGTTCGTGGGCACACATGTGCGTGTGGCCAGCACAGAGCCCACCGTGCTGCTATACAACAGTAAACAGCAGCTGTTACTGGCAAAAAATAGGATTATTATTATTGTTCATATTGCTAATCAATATTTACATTATTGAGGCATTAGGAAGTTCTTGGAGGGTCTTTTATAAAAGGGCGTTTTCTACTACCCACTCTTCGGGTTTTGATCTTTGCTGTTTTGCATATTTCTAAGATGCACTTCGTCTATACCGCATAGAGCTTTCTTTTATGTTTTCAGTGTCATATCCCATGCAGCTCACGGGTCACTAGTGAAAGGCATGACAGGCCGGAGATTATCTTCCACCTCTTGGGAATACAATGTGAATTTAATTTCTAAATGTCTGGGAGATATGCCTTAGGTATTCCTGAATACAAGACAAGTATTACAAACAAGGAAGCTGGATTTAATTTGATAGATAATAATGTATGAGGCTTTAAATTTAAAGCATAAACTTCTAAAACTTGACTTTTGAAATCTGGTAACTTCGCAGTCTGTTGACTATACTTCTCAGCTTTGCACTCATTCCAGTGTGTATTTGTCGAGGTTAGTGTCTGAACGGTGCAGAGAATGGAAAGGAGGAAGCCGCCGCACGGGTCCCAATTCCTACTACTTCTCCGTGGGTGCGTCACACGGGCTCTTGAGCTTGTGTGACCATAGCCAGGGCTGTTCTGATGGCTCCTGCCATGTACTATGAGTTGCCGTAAGTTCCTAGCTTGCTACATCATCTCTAGTTCATGGTACAGTATCTCAGGGCAATAAACTGACAGGTGGGTAAGATTAATATTATTAGAAATGCCTTTCATAATCATTGTCTGAGTGCCTAAACATCTTTAATTCATTGGGATTTGAAATTATGTACAATCTGTTTCCAGGATATTTATGATGTCACTGTGTAGGTACATGCATTTTTATTCTACTTTCAAAACAGCTAACTTTGTTGTTGTTGTTGCTAATTTAAATATGTTTCTTGACCCTTGCCCTTCTGGAAGGAATTTGGAACTGCTGGATCATAGAAACAACATCAGCATGTGTGATCTCATTATTTTGAATGGATAGCAGTGTCTAAACAGCCCACATGGTCTGCCCCACCGTACACACACACACACACACACACACGTGCACACACACACATCTTTGATCAAATGCTTTTGTCTTTCTTAAATCTCTTCAGAACCCAGTTTTGTAGGAAGAATTTGGTTTTCAGGGCAACACAGGGAAACTCCCTGGATGTGACCATGAGATGACTCGCAGTGATCAGCGCCCTCTGCCTTGCTTTGCAGGTGCATCCGCCCTGTCTTCAAGTCTTCTCGGCTTGCTGCTACCCGCCCTCGCCATCCTCGTCCGCTCGGAATTCTGAATGTGGTGTGACGGCTGATGCTCCCCGCCCAGCTCCGGAACAACCCTTCTTCCTAGAGAGACGATTCCTTCCAACTCCCCCGGCTCTGTCCTAAGCCAAATGAATTTTACTTTAACAAACTATCCAACTGATTTCCGACACATCGTGACTGAGGCATTCAGGAACCCCTTCATCCAAAAGAATAAACTTTTAAGTGGATCTAAAATGATTTTTAACTCGTTCCAATATGCCTTATAAAGCACTTAACTTGATTCTGTGACAGTTGCATGATTTAATCCGGTGGGACAGGATACGGTGTTCGATTCAGTACTATAGGCTGTTGTAGAGTGAAAGTAAAATCACCATACACAGGTGCTTTCAATTTCATAACAAGTTGTGAAATACAGTAGAGGCCGAAACGTTGATCACATGTGGTAAGTGTGAGAGTAGAATAGTCTCATGTACTATTCCTGTTTTGCGTTCTCCCTATTTTTTTGAATGGCCCAATCATGCAGGAGATCTTGAATTTACTAAAGAATAAAAAAGAGCAGATATATTTTGACATAAATCCCACTACCAAATCACTTTACGGAATGAGTCGAAGGATTTTGAATGTTGAAAACCAAATTATAGAACTATTCCATCAGTATTGTTATTTTTGGAGCATTTTTCTACATATTTACTTTTCACAACATAGTACATTCCAGTTAGTTTTCTAATGGGGAAATTAACATGCCATGTGAAGCATTTTTACTTTTGTATTTTACGCTGAAGTTGTGTTATGCTTATCATCAGTGTGAAACCTCAAAAACTGTATCTCATATCTGGGGTATTCTCATCTTGCTATATTTATTCACATGTGGAATGATGAATACTGAACAGAGTGCTTCCATTTTTTTTACTGAGATCCAACAGTCTTAATGCAGCTAGGAATAAATGACAGTTAAGTGAATTATCAGAATAACCTAATAATATTCTGATATTTTTTCTGTTGTGCTTCATTTGTAAGTGTAATAACCTTTGTTGTTTGTTTGTTCATTTTTAGTTGAAGGCACAGAATCAAGAAATCACCTGTGGGTTGAAAAAGCTATAAGTTTTTCTTTAAAAAAGAAAGAAAGAAAAAGAAAATTCAATTTTAAGTTCATTTCTCGCTCCATGCCATATGAAAACTGGCTAAAAATACCAAATCCATGTGCTGATAGATTGCCAAGGGTACTTTGAAGAGTTTGTGCACTGAAAGGCCAAGGGTAGACAAGCAGTGCGTCTGATGGTGTTTCCCAAGTGTTGGTGCTTAGGGTTTTTATAAGTTGTGAAAAGGAAGATGCATAGTTCTTCATTCTTTGTGGTATGCACGGAAATGTGTCTGAGTGTGGGCGTGAAAGAACTCGGGTGATAAAGAATTAGCTGGCTTATGAAACAGTGCAATGTTTGAGGCTCGAGGAGGTACAATCCTATTTTATTAGCACAACCTTGCTAGCTAATTAGAGATAGAGTTTATCTTTTTAGAAAGGATATCTTATAAGTTCATAAAAAAAATATTTACGGAAAGCAAAATAGATCTATTACCACTTTACCCCCTATCTTTAATTTGTATAATTTTTGTACGATATATCTATGTGTAAATGTTTAAAGTTTTCCTTATGAAAATATCAATAAAGAGCTCATTAACTTACATTTAACTCTTTGTTATAAAAATGAAACTTTTTAAAACCAGTAAAATGGATGATTTCTCAGTGAAAGTGTATCAACAGTCTTCAGATCCTTGCCAGATTTCATAAAATATTTAATTATCTGAAAAAGAAATAAAATAACTTCATACTTTAGGGAAAAAAAATATACTCTGTAAGCCTTCTGTACAAACATTTGTTTTTTCGTTGTTATGCTTTGGGGTTTTCCTTTTGCAGTGTGACCCATGTTGGACATTTTTATATAACGAACATTAACGACATCTTTTGCCAAATGCATGCTTGCCTTTTATTTTCTAATGTGTGGTAATAAAAAGCAAAACTGGCTAGATTGTGCATGAAACAGTTCTGAGAGGTAAGGCGAAAACAGACGGGAAGCTGTTTAGTTTTAAATTTGTGACAGAGATAAAATAGACTAAAATCTCTCATATACTAATAACACAAGCTTTTCATCCCTCCTCCTATTGTACAAATTTGACTGGGACCATCCGTTCTCAACTGTTGTCAAAGTAACTAATGTAAAATGCTTTAAGGCGCAAACGTCTTAATTAAATTTATATAGCTAGAGACACATCTGTTGTTTCTTTGTATTCAAGAAAGGTGATAGTAGTTTTATTTGATACTGATAAATATTGATTTTTTAGTTATTTTTTATCATTTTTTCAATGGAGTAGTATAGGACTGTGCTTTGTCCTTTTTATGGATGAAAACAAATTATAAAGAAATAAATGTCTTACTGTTACCCAAAAAAGTAGTAATTGTCTTTGAATTTACCTAAATTAAAGTCAGCTGTAGGAGGTTTTATACAAGCTCTGTAGCACGGAGTCAATGTCATTGTTTGCACAACATAGGAAATTGAAATAGTTCAGTGTTACATGGAGACATACACAGGGACATTGCTGCATTGAAATGAAATCCACGTGGTAAGGAACCTCGATTCATAGAGAAACCATAGAGCATCCCTCGGCCTACAGGTAGACACTAAGGCAGGCTGCTGAGTGCTGGCAAATGAGTGCTTCTTCCTGAGGGAGCAGAGACTCCGCAGAGGAATTTGCAGAGAAGCATGAATCTTCCCTCATTCTCCAGGCAGGCTGGACCCCGACTACTGAACCTCAGGCCTTCCTCTGCTTGGTCTTCCCACTTTTTCCTGCTCATGAGTTCTTTGCATTCAGGCCTCCCTTCCTGATCCAAGAAGCTTGCCTCACCCTGGATACTGGGTTCTCTCTTTTGAGCACTGTTTTTTTTTTTTTTTTTCTTGACCCTAAGTACAAGGTTCCTTCTGTGTGCTCTTAATATTTGACTTTCAGCTGACCTCAGCTCAAATGCTGGGCTTTGAGAGATCAAAGCTACTTTCTGTGAAAGTGTGTTATTCCACACTGGTGGTTCTCAAGCCTGACTTTCCATCAGTTATCAAGTGGGGAATTTGGAAAAGAAAGACACTGTAACCTTTTGGCCTTAGCAAAGATTTATAAAGTCATAATTTGGGGCCTGAGGCAAAGGAAGCTGTACATTGGGCATCAATGATATTCTGGAGTGTTTACATAGGGTCAGATTTGTGAATCAGATTTTTAAAAATTAGCTAACTAATATATTTGTTACAGGATCTCACTGTGCAGTGCAGACTGATCGTGATCCTCCTGTCTTACCACCACTACCACCACCACCACCCTAGCTCTGGGATTACAGGTGTGCGCCACCAAGCTCAAGTCCAGGGGCTGGCATGGCATGCCAGGGATCAAACTCCTGTCCTTGTGTGTGCCAGGCAGATGCTTAGACCACCGAGCTGTCCCACAGCCAAAGAATCAGATTTTCACAATTACTACTTACTAGATTAACTGATGGAACTGAAATAATATGCAAAGCCCAACATAATGTGTATATAATTTAAATACATCTTAGGAAAAAAAAAAATCCATTATACTGTCTTGACTAAATTTCTGATTTACTGAAGACTATTCTTGTATTTTGCTCTATATTTTAAGACTCAAAATATTATGTACTGAGCTCTCATCCATCCCCTGACTCATCAACAGCCTGAGTTCCAATTCCACCTACCTTCATGACTGGGCCTCACAACAGTCAGGTAAGAACTCTCTCAGTACGCGTTTATCCCCCGACTGGACAACTGCTCGTACTCCAGCTCCGCCCACTGTCCCCAAACTGCCTACTACCGTCCAGACCCATGGGGCCTCATGGCAGCCAGCCGCCTGAACTGCGACTCACAGCAGGTACGTCTGGAGGGGAATAACCTTGGTGGATCCAGACCCAAATTTCCATAGGCGCTAACTGCATAAGTTCACCAAAGTGCAGAGATCACTGCTATAAAAAATGATAAAGACAAGGAGCAAGATCCAATCTCAGGTCCTGAGTCCACCCAACACAAATAAAGGAGACACTATCATGGAAAAAAGCAGGAATTATGCAGATGAAACCTCTGAATCGGTAGCAACTGAGATAGACAAGTACAGAAATGTATAGAGCAACTCGAATCAGAGATAGCATTTGAATTAAAAAAAGAAATGCATGAATTAATAGAATCTGAAGAGGAAAAGCAACTGCAGAAACGTATAGAGGAAACTAGACCCCCTGAAGCAAAAAAAGACATCTCTAAATTAATAGCATCTAAAGCAGTGAAACAACTGCAGAAAGGTAGAGAGGAAAACAGAGCAGAAATAATCTCTGACCTAAAGAGAGAAAGGATAACTATAATGCAAGACTTAAGTAATATTATGGAAGACACTGATAAAAAAAAAATTAGAGGAGAATAGAAAAATGATGGATTCCCTGATTGAGCAATATAGGAAAGAAATAGATTGCATGAAACAGCTTCAAAGAAATATACAAGAAAATAAAATCTCAATCACAAGATGGCAAAACCGCATGAATGAAAGTGAAGATAGAATTTCAGATATTGAAGACACAATGACAGCTAGTGAAAAGGTAAGATAGGATCTCTTAAAAACAACTAGAATGCAGGAAAAAATAATTCAACATCTACAAGATGATGCAAAAATGAACAACATGAGATTAATAGGAATCAATGAGAAAGGGATCAATACAAAGGATATAAAAAGAATATGGGCAGAATAGCAGAAAACTTCCCAAATATGGGGAAACAATTGGATATTCAGAGAACTGAAGCATACAGAACTCCAAATAACATCAACCTGACTAAAAACACATGCAGACATATAATAGTCAAGATCCCAGAATTTTAGCAGAAGAATAATATACTAAAAGCTGCTACAGAAAAGAAACAGATCACGTTTAAAGGAAAACTCATCAGAATAATGGCAGATTTCTCCTCACAAACCATGAAATCAAAAAGAGGATGGAGCAGAGTCCTCCAGCAAAACAAATTTCAGCCCAGACTACTATACCTGGCAAAAACTACTTTCAAGTATGAAGGAGAAGTGAAATGCTTCCATGACAAGGAACAACTAAAGAATTTCAGGACATCAAAGGCAACACTACACAGTATACTCAAAAATATTTTAGAAAGGGAACAAAATGACCTGAACTCAACAAATGAGAACAAAAAGAACCCACCAAATAGGACAACCAAATAAACACAGGAGAAAAAGTGGTAAACAGTAGTAAATAAAAGTCATGTCAATCATAAGTCAATACATTTCAATTATAACCATCAATGTTAATGGAATCAATTCTCCAAATAAAGAAATAGAAAGTCAGAGTGGATAAGGAAGCAAAACCCAATAATATGCTGTGTACAAGGAACACACTTAACTCATAAAGAAACTCATAGGCTAAAAGTGAAAGGATGGAAAATAATACTACATGCTCCGCCACCTCAAAAACAAGCAGGGGTAGCAAACCTGTTTGCAGACAGTCTAAACTTCAAACCAAGATTCATCAAATGAAACAAAGAAGGCCACTACATACTGCTTAGGAGAAAAATTCAGGATGAACAGGTAACACTCACAAATATGTATGCACCCAACACGGGAGCAGCAAGTTATATAAAACAAACCTTAATGGACATGAAAAATCTAATATCCAATACCACAATCTTAACAGGAGAACTTAACACCCCCCTAGCTGAAAAAGATAGGTCAAGCAGACAAAAAATTAGCAAAGAATTGGCAGAACTGAAACAGAACTTGGAACAACTGGACTTAGTAGACATACTCAGTGTTCCACTGAACCACTTTAGAATACACATTTTTTTCAGCTGCACACAGGAGATTTTCGAAAATAAACCACATATTAGTCCACAGATCATGCTTAAGTATATGCAAGAAAACAGAAATTATTCCATGCATATTATTTGATAAAAGTGCAATGAAATTGGAAGTAAATGGCCAAAGAAACCATAAGAACTCCAGAAATACATGGAAATTAAACAATACTCTTCTCAGCAACCAGTGGGTTACAGATGAAATTAAACACTATCTAGAATTTAATGAAAATTCAAACACAACCTACCGGAATTTATGGGATGCAATGAAAGCAATTCTTAGAGGGAAATTTATAACATTCAATGCACAATTTAAGAAAACAACAGGAACAAATAAAAACTCTCATGCAGCACCTAAACTGACTAGAAACAGAAGAGCAAGCAAAATCCAAAGCCCAAAGATGGGAGGAAGTTATAAAGATTAGAGCAGAAATTATTTCAATTGAGATTAAGAAAACAATACAAAGAATTAATAAATAAAAAGCTTGTTTTTTGAACGATTAAATAAAATTGATAATCCCCTAGCTAACCTCATCAAAAAGAGGAAAGGACTCAAAATCAAGCAATAAGGAATGAAAAGGGTGAAATTACTACAGACCCAGCAGAGATTCAGAGGATCATACATAGCTACTTTGAGAATCTTTACTCTCACGGATTTGAAGACACAGAAGAAATGGACAGATTCCTAGAAAAGTACAAATTACCAAAATTGAATCGAGAAGACATAAGTACTCTCAATAAACCAATAACAGCAAATAAAAAACGAAATGTAATAAAAAGCCTACTGACAAAAAAAAGTCCAGGACCTGATGGATTTACCACTGAATTCTACAATAAATTTATAGAAGACATAATCCCAATCTCCTCAAACTCTTCAGTGAAATTGAAGAGGAATCAATCCTTCCAAAATCACTCCAAGAGGCAAGTATTACACTGATATCAAAACCAGAGAGAGATGCAACTAAAAAAGAGAACTACAGGCAATTTCTGTCATGAACATAGATGCAAAAATCCTCAATAAAATCCTTGCCACCAGAATACAACAAATCATCAAGAAGATTATACACCATGACCAGGTAGGATTCATTCCGGCGATGCAAGCATGGTTCAATATAGGCAAATCTATAAATTCAATACACTGTATCAATAGAGCCAAAATCAAAACTCACATGATTGCCTCAATTGATGCAGAAAAGGCTTTTGACAAAGTCCAACACTCATTCATGTTCAAAGTCCTACAGAAAACTGGAATAGAGGGCTTCTATATCAACCTGATAAAAGCCATCTATGACAATCCAACAGCTAACATAATTCAAAAAGGGGAAAAACTGAAGTCTTTTCCTCTCCAATCTGGTACAAGACAAGGATGTCCTGTATCACCACTCCTATTCAATATAGTACTGGAATCATTAGCGACAGCCATTAGACAAGAGACAGAAATAAAAGGAACAAAAATATGTAAAGAAGTAAAACTATCACTATTTGCAGGTGATATGATAATCTACTTGGAAGACCCAAAATACTCGAAAAAGAAGCTACTAGAATTAGTACACGAATTCAGTAGCATAGTGGGTTACAAAGCCAACACAGAAAAGTCAATAGCATTCCTCTACACAGATAACAAACACACTGAGAGAGAAATTAGAGAAATAGTACCTTCTATGATAGCACCAAAGAAAATGAAATACTTAGGAATTAACCTAACTAAGGAAGTAAAAGACCTCTCCAAAGAAAACCACAGTACGCTGAAAAAAGAGATCCTAGAAGATTTCAGGAAATGGAAAGATATTTCCTGCTCCTGGATAGGAAGAATCAACATTGTGAAGATGGCCATACTCCCTAAACTGTTATACAGATTTAATGCAATTCCTATCAAAATACCATCAACATATCTCACAGATATGGAGAAATCATTCCTAAAATTTATTTGGAACCAAAAAGACCCACAATTGCAAAGACATTTCTGGGCAACAAAAGTAAGGCAGGAGGCATTACAATTCCAGAACTAAAGTTATACTATAAAGCTACAGTAATAAAATCAGCATGGTATTGGCAAAAAAAAAAAAATAGACCTGAGGATCAATGCAATAGATTAGAAGATGCAGAAGCAAATACAAACACACTCAGCCACCTTATCTTTGACAAAGGGGCCAAACACGCTTACTGGAAGAAATATAGCCTCTTTAACAAATGGTGCTGGAAAAACTGGCTCTCTCCATGCTGAAAACTAAAACTTGACCCAAGTCTATCACCATGCACTAAACTAAAGTCTAAATGGATTAAAGATCTAAATATTAAAAGAGAAACATTAAATCTCCTAGAGAAGAAAGTGGGAGAAAACGTTGAAGACATTGGGGTAGGCAAAAAGTTCATGGAGAAAAATCAAAATTCTCATTTAACCCTTGAAAGCACCAATAAATGGGACCTCCTCCGGCTAAGAAGTTTTTGCTGGTCAAAAGAAATTACCAACAGAATGAAAAGACAGCTCACAAATTTCAGAAAGATTTTAGCTAATAAGTATTCAGAGAAAGATCTTCTATCTAGAATTTATAAAGAGCTAAAAAACATTAGGGTCCCAAAATTCAAATACTCAATCCAGAAATGGGCATCAGAGATTAACACAAACTTCTCAGAGAAAGAAATTCAGCAAGCCTATAAATAGATGAAGAAATGCTCCACATCACTAGCCATCCATGAAATGCAAATTAAAATAACACTTAGATACCATCTTACTCCAGAAAGAATTGCTATCATAAAGAAATCAACCAACATCAAATGTTGGAGAGGCTGTGGGGAAAAAGAAACCCTTCTCCATTGCTGGTGGGAATGTAGATTGGTGCAACCATTGTAGAAAGTGGTGTGGAGGTTCCTTAAAAAACCAGAACCGGAAATCTCATTCAATCCAGCTATCACCCTACTGGGAATTTTCCCACGCGAACTGAAAACATCATACCATAGTGACATCTCTGCATCTATATTGATAGCAGCCCAATTTGTAATAGCCAAATCTTGGAAACAACAAAAATGCCCATCATTTGAAGAATAGTTGAAAAAGATGTGGTATTTTGTAGAATGGAATATTACTCAGCTATAAAGAATGATAAACTGGAAGACTTCATACATAAATGGATGTATATTGAACATATACTCCCTCATAAGTGAAATAAACCCGACCTACATGTGTAAATATTGCATAGTCTCCCTAATGTAAAAACTGTAAAGAAGAAATAAAAATGGAAAGGCATAACACAGCTGAATGGAAATCAAAGTCTTATGGATTAAACAATGAAGTGACTGGAAGCAGAAAAGAGAGGAAGCATAGCAGGAGCAAAATCATGCACTTATGTGCACAGAATGAATTAGATATTGGTCCTAAGACCCTTCAAAAAGTTTTTCACATTGATGATAGCAATGTGCATCTCTAAAACTATGCTTGGAATGCATGTGATTCTGGTCTTTGAGATGTGTACTGCTTCTAGTGTAAACTCAGTTACTGCTATACTCTCTCAAGTAAATGATTGGTTAACAAAAAAAGAAAAATGGTATTAATTGAGAGTAAGATACTAGGCAAATTGTCATAGGCTTGAAAGGCTACAATTTTGTACATCCTTGAACTTCTAAATGTCTGTGTAAAAATGTGTAACTGCTTTTATCACATTCTATAGAAATTTATTGGAATATCAGTGATTGACAGAAAATACCAATTTTAAGCTAAGTATAAGATGGTTGATATTCAGAACGATAATGATGTTAAGCTCAAGTACCTATGTTATAGAGTAATAGTATCACGAAGCTTCTCTGCTGGAGGGTTGAGAATGTAAGTTAACAGACCAAAAATTGGAGAAAAAGAAGGGCTATGAGGATAGCTAACATTTTGGCCCTAGCCCTCCAAGGTCAGTGAGGACTCAGGACATAAGAGAACCTGTGCTGTAATATCCTATAACTCAGTGGTTTCCCAAATTTTCTGTTCAAGGAGATTAAGGGACCTCAGAGGAAAGCGATAACTGAAGCATAGTGTATCTAAGGAGAATCACCTAGAGAAAAAACATTCTCTCAGCCTTTCACAGAAAGCAAACTGATCAAGCAATGGCCATGACTCATCCTAATGGCTGACACTGACAACAGTTCTACAAAGCACTGTACATGGTTCCAAAGTAAATTCTGAGGGGATTTGACCTTGGAAGATACAAAAGATAAGTGTTTTGCTATACAAGTCTTGCTTTAACTTGCCCTTGATCACCCAGCAGAAAAGCTTAATTACGAGGCATAAAATGTAGAGCTAGATTAGTATGATGAGCTGTATGAGGCTTAAACCAACAGCCTCCAACATTGCCAGTTTCACCGGTGTCCCACTGCAATTATCAAACACTGGACTATGTATACAACTACTTCCTCTTAGTTCAATGAGAAGAAATGTTTTCATTTTTTCTTTCCTTACCAATATCGATTAGAAAATTTATCACTTCTACACACTGTGCTCAGTATAACTAT
>PVKN010012663.1:0-20563 GCA_004027915.1 Capromys pilorides
TAATGACTGTTAAGAAATTGATGGATGCCCTTGGCATTAATTTCCAAAGGGAACTGGAAATAACCTAAGTATCCAGGCAGCTTCAGGGGGTGGCACGGGAATCCTCTACAAAAGCTCCACTGTACCCCAATCTCCCTAAATCCCTATTACCTGAGGCCACCTGGGAGTAAGGGTGACCGGCGTGCTGAATGTGCCCTATACCTCTGTAGACACTGTGGCACCAACACAGAGCCAGAAAACCAGGGGGCCACTGGCCCCTGGCCATGTGCCTGAAGTGCGGCTACATCGAGTGGAATCCATCAGTGACCTACACAGCGAAGGTGAGAGGATGCCAAAGGATATACTGGGAAGGGGGAAAAAGCCTACATGCCCCTAATGTCCCCGCTACTCCGCAGGCTTGACACACCCATATCTGACTGAAGAGGCACGGCCATGGGACGAGTTGCTGGGCGTCTTGCCTCCCTCGCTGTGTGCCCAGGCTGGCTGTGGTACAATGTATGGCCACAGCAGGTTCCTGCTGCTGCTGGTAGTGCTAGTGCTCACCTGCCTGGCACTCGCCATCCTGGCTGTCTACCTGAGTGGTAGGGAAAGGCAGGGCAGGTGGGGACCAACTGGGAGGCCCTCTGGAAGGAACAGTTGCTGCAGTAGTGAAGGGCGGGGGTCAGAGGGCAGCCTGTTGCCGGGTTGTGCATGTCTGAGGCAGCATGTGATCTAACAAGATCCCACAAACACCTGCCCGCCCCCAGTGCTGCAGAGTGAATCCCTGCGGGTCCTGGCACACACGCTGCACACTCAGGAGGAGATGCTGCTCAAGCTCCGACTGGCCAGCCTCAGTCAGCTGCGGAGGTTGAACTCCAGTGAAGCCCGAGCGCCCAGCTGAAGCCCTACTTGGACTGGGACGCAGTGGGTGTGAGGGGAATAAAGCAGCTATCGGCAAATCTCTCCTCCCACTGCTGGTCTACACCACTTCCTTGCTGAGATTTTTGTAGAAGAGACTGATGTGACTTCACTGTCACCTACCTCTCCTGATCTCTTCAGGCCTGGCCTAGGCAAGCCTTCTGGTACTAAGTAGGCTCTTATGAACTGGCCCAAGGTCAAAGGATGGGACACCAGCCTCCTGGTTCCTCTTATGGCCTGTCAGCATCCTCTGGCCAACCTTAACTAGCAGGGTAGGAAGTCTAGAAATAGCTGTCTCACTGCAGCCACTTACTCTGCCAGATCTCTCAGCAGGAGTCCAGCCTCAGGTCTCAAACACAGGCTGGGCTCTGAGTTGGGGAGGCCCCATCCCAGCCTGGGCACACTGCTTTGGAGGACAGAGGTGTGATCCTATTGGGCCCAAGCCTGGTGTCCTGGATGGAAGGGAATGTGGGCACAAATACCCAGGAGTCAGGACCACAGAGACAGAACATTATATTCTATTTAATTATCTCTTATAATCTTTAAAAATCCGTTCCAGGTAGCATTGCCTCAACACTTGACATGGTGGTATCTATCCAGCTACCAATACCCTGAAGAACTAGGTTACTCCAAAGGAGCAAGGCCTAAGAAAGGAAAGGGACAGCCTCCTACTGCTTGCCCCACAGCCCTGAGACAGGCGCTCATTTGGCCTTGCCTGAGATAAGGCAGGAAGAAGCCACAGGGCTGAGCACAGGGTCCCTTATCCTACTCACCCATCCTATCTGTTTTTGGTTTTATCTTAAAAAAAATAAAGTGACAATCACTGGCAGAAACCAGTTCTTGCACTGTCTTCTGTTAGAAATACAGGCAAGGGTGTGAATAGTCTCATCTTCAGCTGGTCCATTTCACAGGATATCTGCCCTCTTGTCCCGCACACGGCTTCGAGTTTTGGTTCGGGCTTTGAAGGCAGCAGCATTGTACAGGTGCTGGGTGGAGAAAAGGGTGGAATCTGGCAATCTGGGAAGAAAGCCCAGGGCTTCTCCTGAAGCCCTTGTGGAGCTGGAAGCCTCCGGGAAGTGGGAATAGAAGAGAAACAAGGTATCCAAGGATGCAAACCTTCTCAAAACGTGAAACTTTACAGGCCTTCAGAGCAGCAGCATCTAGCACCAGCACAGGGCCCAAGCCAAAGATGTCACGGAGAAGCTCATTATTCTGGGGACAGAGAAGGCAGTGAATCAAGTCTACTCCACAGCAGCCAAACTGGGGAGCTCTCCCTACCATCCCCTCACCTGCAGGTGGTGGTGCATGCCTGAACCCAGCACATCCTTGAAGGCAGCATAGATCCGGTGCCGAGCCCAGCTGTCTACATACAGCATTTCCAGTCCAAAGCGGATCGTTTCTTCCTCACACTCACCACCCTGCAGGGCAGCAGAGGCCTACAGTTGTACTTGGCTGTTATGCCTGGCGCTGGACTCTTGCTAGGATAAACTCGTTCTCACACACACGCACACACCTCAACAAAATGCAGCACGGCACGGAAAATAGAGCGCTGGCGCCGGCGGTCAGCTTTGGCACGGTACTTATTGCTGTCTGTGGCTAGAGTGCGCAAGGCACCACAGAGGGCTTCCATATCCTCGTAAACAAAGTCCTCCTGTGTGGGAGCAACAAAGGCAAGAGGCAGAAGCGTAAGCACTGGTGGCTCTCAACATGGGGTGGCCCAAAGCCTTCCTGTCCTAATAGCCCTCCTCTCCTCTGTCTGACTCCTCTCACCTCCTCTTTGGTGCCCACCTATACAGGACACTTCTGCTCAAAGACTGCATCATAACATGTACCACGAGTCAGTGTTGAGGCCTCTACCCCTTTAAGGGCCTGCCATGCCAGCCCTGCCCCCAGAGCGCACTAAGATGGCAACTGAGACTGGGTGTGGTGGTGCAAGCCTGTAACCTCGGCTCTTAGGAGGCCATAAACAGCCACATCACTATGAGTCCAATCTAGTAGTGAGACCCTGAACACCCTATAGACCCTTCCCTAAATACAAAAAAATAATAAAATAAAATAAAATGACCTAAGACTGCTTTGTGTGCTATGGCATGCTCTCTCTGCACCTAGCCTGGGATGGGCAGTAGCACCAGCAGGTACCCCCCTACCATCCTTGCACCTCAAGGTCCCGGGCGAGTTCAAAGAGCAGTGCGATGGTTTCACCAGCAGCAATCCGCAGGTTCACACTTTCACTGGACAAGAGGTGGGGCAGCTGGGACAGTTGCCTGGAGAAGAGGCAGGCTAAGCTATGTGTGTGGGTTGGGGGCCCCTTCCTGATCACCTCCCACTCCCAGTGGGCCTCTACCCTCACCTGTCAAGGATGTGGCTGATGTGAGTGCCGGGGCAGATAGTAAGCAACAACGCCCAGGCCTGCAGGGCAGCACAGAGCAGGCCATGCAGGCTGGCAGAGACCACAGGAGCTGTGGAGCCATCTGTGCCACAGGACTGGCTGAAAACACTTTCTAAGCAGGCAAGGCAAGAGACCAGGTCCTAAGAGCACAGGGGAACAGGGGAATGGCTCAGGGACAAAGCTAGGGGCCTAGGTGCTCCTAGTGTCCAAAGACCACTCACCTGGACATCGGCAGCAGCCACATAGCACCCCAGGCCAAGAGTAGAAGCACACTGTTGAAAGGACAGGGCTAAGCCATGATCAGAGGTCAGCCTGGGTTCCTAGTCACAGGGCTCACCCCACCTCCCCCCTCAGGGTAGGGAACCTGAAGGCAGGTAGAACCCACTACTCTGCTTAGGAATAGGTAGAAGCAGGGTTTCATAGGGCATGAAAACACTCACGTGAAGCCGGGCAGTGGGGCTAGCTGTGCTGTCACTGAGCACAGAGACCAGCAGGGGCTGCAGGCTCTGGAACAGCTCTTCGCCTTTGGTTCCAGGGCCCAGCTGCACACAAAGCAGGCCTAGCACAGCAGCAGCCAGGGCCTGTTCTTCACCCTTCCCTGCAGGATGCTTTCCAGTCAGCCCATCAAGTGAGGGTCAGTGCTTGCCCAGTTAAAGTCTTCCACACACCCTGAGGCCTGACCTTTCTTGAGGCACTTTTCCAAGGCATCAGCCAGTGTGAGGCAGCGTTCCAGCAAAAAGTCAGGGAGCAGGTGGGAAGCCAGGGCCAGGCGCAGGCTCTCCAGAGCTCCTTGACGGGTTTTGGCACTAAGGGTTGAGAAGTGAGGGTCACGTGGGCCAGCTGTCCCTTGGGTACACTTGGCATGGGTTGAGCAAAGCCCTGGATATAGGAGTAGGCTGGCAGCCAGGGGTACCTCTTATTTGTGAGGCAGTCCACATATTCCTTTAGCTTTTCTTCGAGATCTTCCTGCTGGCCCTGCTCATCCACAGCATCCCCCCCTGCAAGGCCGGCAGATCAGCACTGCTTCGTGCCCTCGCCCAATGGAGCCCTCATTGAATTTCTACCACTGTGCTACTTGCTCTTACCTGGGCTATCCTCTGCTGTGGCACTCAGAAGGCTGGGACATTCGCTGGTGGTACTGCGGGCCTCACTGGTTGCCTCATCCTCACTGGAACCTGAGTCAGCTTGGGCACTGCACCGGGCACCTAGGGAGTACAGGTTACGTTACTCAGCCTACTTCCATTGACGAGGGATGGCTGGGGATACGTCACTCAGCCTTACAACCTCACCAAAGAAAATGCTGCCTCTTCTTAGAGAGAGAAAACCAAAGCCAAAGTAGGAACTACAATGGCTGATGTAGGGTCCCTGAGCCAGGAAACAGGAAAATGGGAAGGCCCATCTGCAAGAAGGCATTTGTTATGTTTTAGGCTTGGCCTTGCAGAGTTGGTACGCAGGGCCTAAGGCCAGAAACTATTTTAAGTAGGAGACTGGGAGCTAATAAAGGTAGAAGGGGGAAAAAGGTAGAGGGGAAAGGCTGAAGTTGTTCCACCAGGTTTATAGCCTGGCCTGCATTATACCCCAAAACAAGTGCCTGCCTGGCAAGTAAGGTCCTGAGTTTGATCCCCAGTTCTGCAAAAAAAAAAAAAAAAGTTCAGAAACAGCTATACAGGGCCAGTGAGATGGCTCAGTGGTCTAAAGTGCCTGCTTAGGAAAGCTTAGGCAACTGCAGAGACTGCGGTTTGATCCCCAGCACCACATACTGTGCCAGCCCCACCCCCAGGGCAGGCTGAGCAGGCCATTATATAATATACAATATTATATATATATATATATATATATATATATATGTGTGTGTGTATATATATATATTCAACAGATGTGAGATTTAAGAATTCCAACTCTCTTTTTTTTTTTTTGCAGAACCAGGGATCGAACTCAGGACCTTGCACTTGCCAGGCAGGCACCTGTGCCCCTGAGCTATCTCCCCGGCTCTGGGGCTGGCGAGATAGCTCAGTGGTCTAAAGCACCTGCTTAGGCAAGCTTTGGCAACTGCAGGGGCCACAGTTCGATCCCTGGCACCACATACTATGCCGGCTCCACCCCCAGGGCAGGCTGAGGCAGACATAATATCTCCCCGGACCCCCAACTCTATATTTTTTATCTCAATATTACAATTTTTCCTAGCACTGGATATCAAAGCCAGGGCCTCTCAAGAGCATTCTAGTTAAGCATTCTACCACTGGACTACCTCGAACTCAGTCTTCATTCCACATTTTAACAGGCTGGCCTTCAGCTTGTGGCAATTTTCCTGCCTCAGCCTCCCAAGTGCTGGGATTACAGATGTGCACTATCTCACCAGGCTGAGGCTTCTGTTTATATGCAAAGCAGAGATGGAAAAGCACCTCTTTCAGGGGCAGCAAGTGAAGACAAATGACTTGTTATGGCATTATTTCAGGCCAACAAACTCATCAAGCCACCTGTCAGCCCTTGGGACACAAGCCCAGTTCCCACTGGGTATCCTGGGAACTCCATATTTTAAGTATATTGTCTTCTCAGCTTCCTCTGATCTATCTAAGGCTGTCAGCTCTGGGTAGATAAACAGGTTCCTTCTGACCCTGAAGAGGCTCTGATCATGTGAGCCCCTAAAAACAGGGAACACATGGAGGTTTTAGGGCTTTAGGGCCAGAGTATTCTGGTGTGTGGGTACTGTCCAGGACTAAGGGTGGACTTTGACGCTTTTTTTTTTTTTTTTTTTTGGCTGACTCTGGTAGGTGTAGGAACTGAACAACCATCCCCTCTGCCTGACTGGGATTGCCCAAGCAGGCGCTTAAATCATTGAGCTAACCCAAAAGCCCCCCCATAAGGGTGGTTGACAAGTATGGCTACTATGGTGGAGCCCTTGACAGTTTCTTATTACCAGGCTAGCCTTATCCCTCAAGAACTTACACTTCTTGCCTGCAAGAAAAAGTCTAGCCAGCACAATGGCCTCTGCTCACTTCCTTCTTTACTATCCTACCTGCTAAAGCTGCTGAGCTTTCCCTCTCTTGGTCCACAGTGTTAGGTCCCTTCCAGTGCAGCTACCTGGCTTTTCTACATATTTTTTGCATATGGTTCTCTTCTCACCTGGACACCCTTTCCAAGGGGTCTCCTAGGTTTGAGTGTGGGGCTAACACCACTCTGTGAACAGTTTCAGGACCAGTCTCTGTTGTGTTGTCACTATCCTATGTCATCCTGCCCCCAGACAGTATTAGGGCAAAGCTGTGCCTGGCCTTCAAGCTATCCCTGCAGAGTAAACATGTTTACTGCAAAAGTACAGGCTCCTGGTTGAGACTGATAACAGAGCACCAAGACTGCCTCAGGTTTTAGGATATTTATCCAATCCCCAAGCCCACAACTACCAAAGGCCCCAATATTGTACCTTCCCAATTTCACACCTTCCTCAGTTTCCCAGCAGAAAGGCCTCTCCCAACTCCCCTGTCTAGTTTACCAAAGGTCTTGCCAAGGGGACTGATTTCCTATCCTGTCCAGTGGTTTTTCCACTGTATTAGGCAACTGGAGTAGAGGAGCAATGGGGAAACCGAAGCCCGGACGTGCAGGCTTCTACTTCTATGAGGCTCCCTTAGGTTTGGGAAGCTCGACAGGCGGCTGGCAACTCGCGCAAGTCGGGTGCACACGTGGCCAATGCCGGCGAGAGCACGTGCTGGCCACGGCAGTTTCACTAAACTGCGCTGGGCTAGCCGACGGGAGATTCCCTATGCCCCGACACCCTGGGACACAGCAGCTGACCCACACAGGACCCCTGCTCGCTGCACATGAGCTGTCCTGCGCCCCCACGTGAGCTACCCTGCGCCCCCACTTACCTCCTCCGCGGCGCAGGCCACCCTTGCGGGGCGCATTGCCCTTACGAGCGCGAGGCATGCCGGGACCCGGGCGCGGGGTCGCGGGGGCGCAAGGTCAGGGCCCGGGAGGACGAGGACTCCAGGCCAGCGAAGCGCTGGTCAGTGCTCGGCGCTGAGACTTGGCCAGACGTAGAGAGCCACACGCCGCGCGCGCCACCATCTTCGCGAGGCGCCCCGCCCTGCCAAGCGGATCGCTGGGAAGGTGAGTACCCAGCTGCCCGGTTCAGATCTGCGTCCGCTCGGCAAAACTATTATTCCCAGGGGGCTGCGCGCACAGATTTGGGCCCCATCGGCTGGACGCAGAGCTTCTCGGAAATCGTAGTCCGCTTTTGGGAGTCACAAAGCGACGTCGTTCTGACTTGAACTATGGCGCCCACAATGCTGTGCGTGTACTTCCACCCCTTTCCCCCCGCTCCCCATACCACCTTGGCTCGCGCTTAGCTTGGTTGCTAACCCAGAAGTTTCTCTCCCCAGGTGAAGGACTACTCCGCAACACCGCAGCCCGGGATCCTTTTGTTAGTACTCTCACGCAATGGAAGAGTCTGGGATTTAACAGAGTAAGGGAAACAGCCAACCATTAGACAATGAAACAAAAGTGACTTTATGTTGAAAGCAGTGAAGAGACAGTGGCTTAAACCAAATCTTAACCCTGATTTTTTTGGAGGCTCTACCCCAAGATGGGTCTCCTGTAACCCATCTGTGAGGTTTAGAAACAAAGCACTGGATTGGCCATTTTTGAAGTCTGATGATCTCAATTTCTATTTTTTTTTTAAGCTAGGTCTATATAGTCTAGGCTGGCTTTGAACTCATTTATGTAGCCCAGGCTGGTGGAGAACTCACAGGGATCTCAGCTCAGGAACCTTTTACAAGCTTTTTTTTTTTCTTTTCCTGGTCCCTTTCACTTTTCAGGGATCCCAAATGAAGTGGAGTGTGTATTTGGGAAGGTTGACTGGAAGCTGATGAGAGCAGGTGAGAGTTCCTGTAGAACCAGAAAGATGGCAAGAGAGGGAAAGAAGGGATAGGGGCAGACTTTTGGCTCTATGCTGCTTCCTTAGGTCTACCCCTAGGTCTAGGCTCCTGGCAGGTGGGGCCAGCCCAGCCCTGGTAACATCGGCAGCTAAAGGACTCCCAAGTTCCAAGGCTGCCATCTGGCTGCACGTGCAGAAAGGTTTCACTTTGTTCTGGGTTTCGCCAGGCACAACGCCCATGACCATGGCACTGCTGTTGACTGCAGGCCATGGTTGCTCTGGTCACATTGATCACATATGGGCCTAGAGTGCCCACCAGGTAGTCATGGAGATGCCAGCACTCCTCCTGAGAAGGAAGGAAAAAAAATGTGTTAAATGCTTCTGCTTCCTGGCCTTGATAGGCCCTCTCCACCAGCCCACCCTGGGGCCCCAGCAATGTGAGATACGGTCGGCTGATGGTGGAAATGATCACCTCAGAGCTGGAGAAACTCAGATCCCCCCAGAGCACCACGCCGGCTGCTCCCAGTGCTGCACTCACACCAATGGTATGCACCAAGTCATCCTGAAGGTGAAGAGCCAAGTCAGACCTGGGTTGCTAGATCCATCTGGATCTACCTCTTTTTTCAAGAGACTCCTTGAGGCTGGAGAGATAGCTCAGCAATCTAAGCACCTGCCTGGCAAGTGCAAGGATCCAGGTTTGATCCAGTGCCACATGCCATGTTAGTCCAGTGCTAAGCTGGCCAATGAAACAGAGCCTGAGAGATGAGGATCACTACATGTCTGAGCTGTGTAGTGAGACCATGTAACGAATTTTAAAAAACAACACAGGGCCAGGGAGATAGCTCCATGGCACAAGTGCCTGCCTGGCAAGTGCAAGGTCATGAATTTGAACCCTGGTCCTGCAAAAAAAAAAAAAAAAAGAGAGAGAGAGAGTGTGACTCCAGTTCTCTGCCATGATCTGATTCTCTAGAGTTGAGCCCTTTGCACTGTGCCTCTTTGCACTGAGGCGTCTCAGGCCTTTCAGTCTGACACCACTCAGACCAGGGTTCCCTTCAGACATTACCCCTTCCCATGCAGAGCCATTCTTCTCATCAGATGCTCCATGACAGGACCTTCCCCTCAGCACTCTTAGGTCAGGACCTTCCCCTCAAATACCCTTGGACAAGGACTTCTCCTTAGACTTTCCAAGTCAGGGCCACATCCAACTCCAGATCACTAGACCTCAGCTTCTACTGACCTGAGACAGGAACTTCCCAGAGTGTCGGTGTGTGAGGCGGATGTAGGCCAGGACAGGCAGAGGATGTGGGTACCCAGTGAGGGCCACACGGAAGGCCTCTTCCAGGCGGTGTTGCACAAAAGTCTGGTGGTAGGCAGGTGGCAGCTTGGGTGGAAGGTAGATGCTGGGAAAGAGAGCACTGGAGGCAGCCCAGAGCCAATGCAGCTGAGTATTGCGGGCCAGGGTGGCTTCATGGCAGCGGCCCGTGTAGTTGGAAGCCATATGGTGCCAACCATTGCCACAGGCTGGGTATCGATAGAAACCCCAGAGCCCATAAGGCCGCAGTGCCCGGCCCAGCTGTAAGGTGCTCTCCATCAGTGCACGGGCTGCCTGCTCAAAATCTGTACGGGCTTTGTAGAGCTGCTCCTGAGGATCTAGCTTAGGGTACATACGCTGTGCCCAAGCCCAGGAGGCTGCCTTGTAAACTTTACGGCGGCCCCAGTTTCCAGCCCAGAGTGGACACCACTCCTCCCAGTCCAGCACTGCCAGGCCAGCAAACCTAGGTTCTAAGCTCTGGTCAATCTGGTGGGCAGCCTGTGCCAAGTGGCGATCTAGGGGCACAGCCTGGGGGATGCCTCCATTGTGAACTGTGCCCCTGGGCCCAAGGTAGGGATAGAGGCCAAACTGGTTCTTATAAAAGATGGTAACATTTTGGCCATGGAAGTGCTGGCCATGGTTGGCTATGATGCCCAGAGCACTGAGTGGTAGGGGCACCCCAAAGCGAGCCTTGCAGCGTGCTGAGGGCACATTCCACAGCACAGAGAAGGGTCGTTCAGGATCCTGTAGCAAGGACTGGCCACACCCCAGGCACAGGGCCACCCCCAGCACCAGGGCTGGGCCTGGCTGCACAATCATGCCACTGAGATGGAAACCTGTAGGAGAGAGGGAATAAACTTGAGTCCATGGCAATATCTTCTATAGAGGAGGGAATGTTCCCCCAGCTCCTCCCCACAAGACTAAGGGGTGGAGAAAACATAGTACCCAAGGAGTCCCACAGCTCTCTCAGAGCAGGCATATGCCAAACTGGTATGGGCAGTTCCTCTCCACAGTCTCTATCTCTTCAAACACCACAGTGTCTTTTTTTTTTTTCTTTTTGAGACAGGATCTCACTATGCAGTTCAGGCTGGCCTTGAGCTCACTTTTGTAGCCCAGGCTGGTCTCAAACTCGCACTGATCCTCCTTCCTTAGCCTCCCAAGTGCTGGGATTATAGGCATACGCCACCACACCCAGCTCTCATCACAGTGTCTTTAAAAACATCTTCATTCACAATTGTCACAAGTCCCCCTTTTTCTTCTGCCACCTGTTCCCTGCTCCAAGAACACTAAGCTTTCACCTCCTTGTTTGCCTGGTTTAATTCCTACTTATTTCAACACAGACCCTGCCACTGAAATGGTTTTCTGTCCTCTTGGATGGGTACCCAGTATGTCTAATTTGCCACTGCTTATATCCTGTCCAGGGCCTGACATACAGGAGGTGCTCAGTAAGTGGTAATGAGTGAACAGGAAAAGGACCCACTCTTTAACTTAGCAGACAGAAGACAGTTGTCATGCCATCAAAGATCAAAGGGCCCAAGACCAAATTGGACATGGGGAGCTTCTGAAGGGATGAGAATCTAAGAAGTGAGGGTGGGGGGGGGTGTCAACAAATAAATTGTCACAGCCATACCCAACAGAAGCCTTTATTTAGCCATATTATTGGCTCTGAGCCAGAACTACAGAACCATCTCCTGGCCCCAGTAGTAACCAGGAAACGTGCACAGACCAAAGCTGCCCCAGGGGCTACAGATTGAGGTATGGCCACTAGGCTGAAGGTGGTACTGTCCCAAGCAGTCCAGTGACCCAGGACAGTGCCTTGTCTCAGCCTTCAAATGTCTTTTTCCATCCAGAATATGGGGCATCCCTTCAGGTCTTGGTATTGTGTCTCCAGCAGGTTTTGTGGAAGAGGCCCTGCTGGAGGTGGAGGTGAAGTGTTCAAAGGCTGAGGCAGGGGAGGGGGTGGCGGCAATGGGGGCCCCTTGGGGCTGCTTGAGGCAGCTTGGGTAGTCAGGCTAGAAACCACGCAGGGTGGGTGGGGAATGGGAGCTCTAGGAAAGGCACGGAGCAGGCTGGTGGGCAGCCGTCGGCTCCTGAAGACCAGGCCCTGCACAGGCTCTCCTAGATGGTAGCCCAGGTGGGCATAGAAATAAAGCTGATCATGAGTGGTGAGGTGTAGCTGGCGAAAGCCTCGGGCCCGAGCAAAATCCTCCAGGCCCTCCATGAGACGGCGGCCAAAGCCACGGCCCCTTAGGGCCCGGGCCACCACCACTGTCTCTACTAAGAGGCTCTGGGGCCGGTCTAGCACCCGTGACAGGCGAGCATGGCCCACCACAATGGGGGCTCTGTCAGAAGTGGGGTGAGGGCTCAGCAGCAACAGGCATAGGGGGAAGGCATCTGAGGACTGTCTCAGTGAGTGCAGGCGGGAGGCACGGCTGCGGGGCCACTGTTCATTGATGAGGTCGGCACAAGCATCCATAAGCTCAGGTCTGCAGTGTACAGGTTCCACGGTCAACTCAGCTAGGCTGGGAGCGGGGGTCTCCTTTGGCTGATGTTTGGGATCCAGGGTAAGCTCAGCTGGACCAGGCCTGAAGTTCATCTCTGGATGGCATGTGGACTCCAGGGTCAGTTCAGCTAGCTTGGGGCTCAGGATCAGCTCTGGTTGGTGTGTGGGGTCCAGGGTTAGCGTGGTCACGTTGAATCCCAAGGCCACTTCTGGCTGGTATGCGAGATCCAGAGTCCGTTTAGCCAGGCTGGTACTCAGGATCAGCTCCATCCAGTGTGCAGGGTCTAGGTAGGGAGCAGCGTGGTTGAGCTGCAGAGCTCCAGGTGACCTCTGCCTACTACAATCCAGGCTCAGCCGAGCCAGGCTGAGAGCCAAGGTCACCTCCTATTGGGTTGCAGATGGCTCAGTGCCAGCTGGAAACTAAGGCCAAAGTTTTCTGGCAGTGGCATCTTCTTAGACTACACCAGCTGTCCTCCTGTGGTAACAGCTACACTTGGTTGTGCCATGAGGGCAGGACTGGGCGGGGAAGGACCGACAGTTGCAAGGGGAGCCATGCATCCTGGAACTCAACAATGTTGGGATACACACTAGCCTTGGAATGGTACAAGTGACTTGGAAAAGACTCATCTCCTATACCTGAGGACTCAGAAAGCAGGGTGGATGGATCCAAGTATTTTACCCTACACTGAAGGAAGGCTGAGAGTGATGGTGAGGGCTGACGACTGGGGCAGAGCTCAGGATCCTAGCCCCTATCTCTTCCCTAGAATCTCACTGTGCCAGAATATCCTATCCAGCTCACTTGTTGATCATCTTATTTCTAGTAGTCCTTTGACAGAAGGTGCAAACCACACACTGTGCTTTGTGCTTACACCCCCAAAGTTCTCTTTAGAGGAAATACTGCCCTCAGGACTTCTTCTGTCCCTTTCTTCTCACTCCATGCCAGCTCTCCTCCATCTCCAGCCTTTCCAATAAATAACCTGGGGCATACCAACTGCCTAGTTAATCCTGGGGCCCCACACACCCACCCATCAGCCTCAGATTTCCCTCCTTCCATGGCATTCTCTGCTTGGGGTACACAGTCCATGGACCCCTAACTCTACACAGCTTAGGAAACTTAGGCCATGGACCTAACTGTCCCCAACGATAGGCCCTAGTGCAGGACCTGGCCTGCAACTGAACAGAATGTTACTTCTACAGGCCTAGTTCCTTTTGGGCTAAGTTTCCCAAGATGAAAACCACAGCTTCCTTCCTATATCCACATAGGTATCCACCAACGGCCATCATGTTGGAGGCCCAAAACTTTTGTGCCCAAACCTTATTGCCTACAGACCTTATTCCAGGTCCTGTTGGTAGAAGGCTTCATAATAGGAAGACTCCATTGTCTGCATTGGGTTGGCAACTTGACCTCATCCCTCTACTCACCTGCTCCGCAGAATGCCTCCTGGCTTTCTTTCCCCACCTCTTTAATCTTGAGGACAATTCAGCAACTCTTAGTCAGTGACAGGCACCACCTTCCCCTCCTGCAACATCCCTCTTACAAGGCTCTAAGCTCCTCAGCTGCCTTCCCTGCCTCAGCTGCAGCAGCACCCTCTGATCAGGAGGGAGGAAGCCCCAGGACCCGCCCCTAAGCCTGGAACCCCAGGCACCCCACAGCACAGCTTAACCCCTTCGGTGCTGACACTAGTTACTGTCGGAGGCGCGAGGCTCGAAGTCCTCAGGAGGCCTCCCCGTTTCCTGATGCCTCAACTTCCCCATCCCACTGTAGCAGTGGAGGTTGGGGGGCTGTGGCCTTCAAAAGCCTGACTGTGGGTAGGTGTGGCTCAGCATGCTATGAATGGGTAGAGGGGTCGAGCAACAGAGAAGGGGCATGCAGGGCGGCAGGGATTCTCGGAGACAGCTGGCGCGGGGTGGAAGGGTTACGGGCCGGTAGCGCAAAGGGCAGGAGTGGTACTGACATTTCGACGCAGACTCTGGAACCTCGCGTGCTGGATCTGCTGGGCTCAGGATCTCGCTGTCTCTGCCTCGACCTCCTCGGCCGGCCCGCGCTGGCCCCCAGCGGCTGGGCGGACGCACTGCAGTCCTGGACCTCGGTCAGCAAGGCAGTCGGGCCCCCCCGCCAGCGTCACTGCCCTGGCCTCGCCCGCGGGTGCGCGCGTCACAACACTGAGCCCGCGCAGACGCAGTGGCTGCCTAATCCTCCGGCCAGAGAGCCTGCCCGTCTTCCTCGCAGTGCGGCTCCACACAGCCCCGCCTAGGGACCCCCGAGTCACCGCCCAGCTCGGCCTGGATTCAACGCCGCTGAGGTTCAGCCCAGCTTCCGCGAGTCACGTGCCCATGGGCGCGGAGAGAGCCTTGCTGGCTCCCCTTGACCCCGGCCCACCCGAGTCCGTTCTAGTGCTGTAGTGTCTCGGGCCCTTGCCTGCCTCCGTTGGAAGTCCCTTCTGAACAGGGCCCGATCAGGTGGGGCTTGGACCGCGCCCCCTCTCCCCCCAGTTGCTTATTTTTTTTCAAGTTGACAAGTGAAAGAGACAATCGAAAATTTCATGTGTTCTTTGGATTCCCGAGCTGGCACATTCCAAGCACTCAGTAAACAGCTAAGTAAACCATGACGAATTTTACTGTCTGAATTGTGCAGAGCCTGGAGCCTGTCAGTGGATTCAGGGTTTCCATCAACACACAGTAGGTATGCAAGCGCTTTTATCTCTGGAGCCAGACCGCTTTGGTTTGTACATTAGTTTATCTTGCTGTGTGACCTTGCACAAAAAGTACACACCCTCTCTGTGGGTGCCTCAGTCTTATTGTGAAGAGTGAATTAGCCCATTTAGCAAACTTAGCACAGGGCTTCCTGAAGTTCAAAAACTGTCTCTATAGGAAGTCCATGACTGTTACATAGATGCATATGAACATGGGTTGGTGAGGTCTGCCCTGTTGCTAACTCCTTATATGGTTGTCCTGTCCATGAGTGTGTATTTGTGTGCAAAGCATATTCCTATGATGGTGACTGATTATACTCCTGACTGTGACCATGATTTGAGTGACTATGTCTTCATTGAGGAAGCCATGGCCAGCTCATAGTACATCAGGTGCTCAGTGTGTGCAGACTGGTGTGGACATTCAATCATCACATGACTGGCTGCTCACACGATGCTCCGCGCCAGCCATGGTAACAGCGACATCTGAACTTCAAGGCCATCTGTGCCTGATCTTCAAGTGAGAGAGCACCTTTCAGGGTCAGGGGCTTGCCACCTGATGTGAACTGGATGGAGAAGCTGGCAGGGTTGAGGATGAGGAGAGCCTCCGGATGGCTGCGGCGGCGGGCACAGCGGCCATGGCTAGAGCACAGAGCTTGACTGCAGAGAAGAGCTCCACTGGTCACATTCAGGATGAAGGGCCCCAGTGTTGTGTCCATATACTGCTTGATGGCCTGACATGACTCCTGGGTGGGAAGGGGAATTGTCAGTGATATCACAGCCATGCTTGTACTCACATAGTGCATTGAGACACTGCCATGCTGCCAGCGAGGACATCAGAGGTGGAAGGGTGGTCATTTCAGACCTCCACCCACTCCCGCCCCCCCATCACCTGAGCTTACCTTGGAATTTGTGTCCTCTGAGCTCACCCAGAGCACCACTCCTGCTGCTCCCTGAGCTGCGATTTCCCCAAGGGTGTGCTCTAACTCCTCCTGGAATGGAGACAGTTCAACTCTGTAGGGCCTTCTTCCTCTCTGGAAAACTGCTACGATATCATGGGCTGGGGTGAATAATTTATAACCTGCAACTGAGCTTGCCCTAAGTGCCACACAGACCAAGAGTGAGTCTTCCTTTTTTCTTTTTTATTATTTTATTTTTTTAACTATTTATTTGTGTTATGGCTGGCTCAACCTGCCCTGGGAGTGGGGCTGGCACAGCATGTGGTGCCAGGGATTGAACTGTGCCTAAATTTTCCTGTGCAGGCGCTTTAGACCACTGAGCCATCTCACTGGCCCAAACTTTTTTTTTTTTTTTTTTTGCAGGACTGGGGTTTGAACTCATAACCTTGCACTTGCCAGGCAGGCACTTATGCCACTGAGCTATCTCCCTAGCCCCTAAGTCTTTCTTTTTTCTGACCGGGGTTCAAACTCACAACCTCGTACCTGCCAGGCAGCCATTTGTGCCATGGAGCTATCTCCCCAGCCCCAAGAGTAAGTCTTTCTAACCAGTGCTGAAGGATCTGTGCTTAGAGCAGGATTCAGCATAAGGTATGTGCTCAATGAATGTGAGAATGAACGAATGAAATCAACCCAAGATTATGTGGCCTCAGTTGTCAGACCTAATGACTAACAAGGCTGGCTGATGTGATGTGTGGGTTCACAGAGAAGACTTACCAGGGGCAGAAGATCATTTGTCGTGGCATAGAAGATCTGGGTGTATGGCAGCACTGGTAGCTTGGGTTTCCTGGCAGCCCTGGCCACACGGAATGCCTCAGCCACACGGTGTCGCACAAATCTCCGTGTCTTCCCTGTGCCCATCAGTGCTGCAGGTAAATACATACTGGGGTAGAGGGCGCGGCTCTGTTTCCACAGCCACCCTAGCTGGTCATTCTCAGTAGGGATGCCTTTTGGACACTGGCCTGTATAGTTAGTACTTTTAAAGTCATAGTTGTAGCAATCAGGGAAGTCATAGAAGCCCCAGAGGCCACGAGGACGCAGAAACCGTCCCAGTTGGAGGGTGCCTGCCATCCAGGCCTGTGCAGCTTCCTCGAACTGGTCCCTGGCTACTTTCTTCACCTTACTTTCGGGCCAGTCAGGGTGTTTTGCCTGAATCAGTGCTTGTGAACGCTGCTGGTAAATTTCCTTGGAGTCCCAGTTGAAGGCCCAGCGTGGACGCCATGCCTCCCAGTCAATGACCACCAGCCCTGAGAAGTCAGGGGCAGGCATGGCAGCCCGGATGTCATGGAATGCATAGGCCAGATGTTCACTCAGGCTGGTGTTCTGTGGCAGCCCACCAAACACAGGCTCCCCGGTGGCTGTGTAGTAGGGGTAAGTACCCAGCTTTGAGCTGTAGAAAATGGTCATGTTAGGGCCAACAAACGTCTGCCCAGGGTTGGCTACCACATCAAAGATACTGACGTCCACATCCACACTGTACCTCTCCAGGCACCGCTGGGTGTCTGCATTCCAGACCGTGGTGAAGGGTTGGTTGCTTGGGGCCATGTCAAGTAAGGTCAGGAAGATGGTACAAATTTGAAGCAGGTGGGCTGTGATGACACCAGTTGCATCTGGGGGAACCTAGCCAGAGGAGGTACAGTTGAGGTCAGGCTCTGATCCCAGCTCAGTGCAAGTGGCCCCACTCTCTCACTTATAAATCTATCTCTGCTCTAGTTTTAAACATTTACCTGCAGGGCTCAAGAAGAGCAGAAGCACAGGGTGGGGAGCAGGCACTGCTTGGAATGTCTGAGTTGCCTCTGGGGCCAGGCCTTCACTGTTTGCCTTCTCCTCCCTAAGTTTATCCACCCCTATTTTCCTAAGGGGCAGAGCCAGGATATCTGTTCCCGGAAGAGCTGATGGGAGTCCAGAAGGGCCTTTCCTATCTTTTCCACCAGAAATACTGGCATCCACTGGAAGAAAGGTTGTTTATGGAACAAGAGATCAGCCCAGCCCTCCTGCACACCAGTCCACCCCTATCCCTGCTGACCTCTGGACTGAAGGCCCTCATCTTCCAAATTTCTTGTCCCAGTGGGTGGGATCCTAGGCAGGTTTTAGCCAGATTCTGTCCCACGCATTCCCCCAGCTGCTCCAGAAACTTCTGGAGGAAGAGCTACTGTTGAAGTTTGAGCTTGTGTAGGTGGTCACAGGACTCAGTCCAGGGCCAGCCTCTGTGGGGGTGGGACGGGGCTGGGCCAGACGGGGCCCCTCCCACTGGGACAGCATTAATGCTTGCTTTGTGGCTTGACTGGAACTGGCAGTTGGCCTGGGTGATGGCAGAGGCAGCTAGACAGGCAGGTAGGTCTGTGGCTCTTAAGTTTGGGTGCCTGAGGATTATAGTCACAGAAAGTGCACTTTCTCCAGGCTAATATAGGATGACATTGGGTTGCCGTAGGAACTCTTGCCTTTGTGAACCTCTTCCTCCATAAGTTTTCTTTTTTTTTTTTTTTTTCCTTGTACCAGGGATTCAATTAGCGAGTGCTGAGCAACATCCCCAGCCCTTTATTTATTTTTATTTTGATAGGATCTCACTAAATTGCTAAATCGCCCAGGCTAGGCTTGAATTTGTAGTCCTTCTGTCTCAACCTCCTGAGCAGCTCAGAGTATAGATATATGCCACTGTGCTTGATAAAGACTATTTTAAAATATGTTTTTCAGGGGCAAGCTCAGTGGTTTAAGGTGCCTCTTTTTTTAAAATTTTTTATTTATTTATTTATTTGTTTGCTTGTTGTGTTTGTTTGTTTCTTTATTTATTCATTTTGTGGCTGGCTCAGCCTGCCCTGGTGGTGGCGCTGGCGCAGCATGTGGTGCCGGGGATCGAACTGCAGTCCCCGCAGTCGCCTGAGCCCTCCTAAGCAGGCGCTTTAGACCACTGAGCCATCTCGCCGGCCCCTAAGGTGCCTCTTTAGGTAGACTTAGGCAAGCGTACAGTGACCGCAGTTCAATTCCTGGCACCACATGCCGTTCTAGCCCTGCCCCAGGGCAGGCTGAGCCAGCCCCCAAAACAATAAATTAAAAAATATTTTTCAGGCAAGTGTAGTGTTGCAGGTCTATAATCCCAACATTCTGGGAGGTTGAGGCAGGATATTTGAATTGCCCAACCTGGGCAATTTAGCAATACAGTGAGATCCTGTCTCAAAAAATAAAAAGGGCTGGGGATATAGTTCAGCATATGGCCCTGGGTTCAATCTTCAGTACTTAAACATTTTTACAACTGCATTTGGGCATGGTGGCACATACACCTGTAATGCCAGTATGAACTCAAAGCCACCCTGGGCAATTTAATCATTTAGTGAGGACCTGTATCAAAATTTTTAAATAAGCCAGATGTGGTGGTACATGCCAGTGATCTCAGCACTTAGAAGCTGAGGAAGGAGGATCACTAAGAGTTTGAAGCTAGCCTGGGTGGGCCACATAGTGAGTTTAAGGCCAGCCTGAACTGCATAGTGAGACACTGTCTTAAAAAAAAAAAAATATGGGCCATGGATATAGCTCAGCACACAGGGTTCTTTACAGAAAGAAAGAAGGAAAGAGAAAGAAAGAAAGAAAGAAAGAAAGAAAGAAAGAAAGAAAGAAATCCAGTCTGGATTCATTATTATATATTATCAATACGTTGTTTTCTTCCAACTAAACAAAAATTAAAACAACTTTGTGGGCCCCTAGAAGTACTGTGACCCTGGGCCCTGTCTGTGCTGACTGTGCCTGGTGTCTCCATCCTCTTAACTGTAGAGATCCATTTCTGAAAGGGGCTGTGTTCATGGAGTGGAGTCTGTATTGTCACCCTTTGTATATGTGCTGGACTAGTGATTGTGTCTTTGTGAAGCTCCAGTTGTGACCATCGAAGCCTCTGCACAAATCCCAGGGACTTGTATAGTCAGTGTGAGGCCCAGGGCCTGGGTTTGTGCATGTGTGAGGTCTTATGACCACATGACAGATCTCATGTCTCTGTGACCACAGTATGAGCAAGGGTCTGTCCATGAAACATGCTTATTAATTTGCTGTTTCTCTTGTTCACTGACTCAGAAGCTGGTTGAAGAGACCTGCTAAGTGCTTAAGTGTAGCCCTGCCTGCCAGAGTAGGGCAGGAAAGCCCTACGCCCTTGCCCAGGGCCAAAGTGCTGCCTGGACCTGCAGATGAGTATCTGAGCCTCAGCTACTGAACCTTACCTAGGCCCACTGGCTGCTGGAGCAATGACACTGTGGAGCAGAGACCACAGGTGTGGAGAAGACACAGACACTTGGGGAAGGGAATAGCTGAGCTGTGATCCGCCACACATGGGAGGATCAGAGCTTTGTCTAGTGGGGCTGAGTTACATAAGGATCATACCTACATGGGTCTGGGTCACCTATGGGTATTGAGAAGCTACAGGAGTGGGAAAGGTAGCCACAACTGAACATACAACATATGAATGGGGTGGGGGGATTGTGAGTGTGGGAAGTTGAGCCAGGCATGGTGGCACATACTGGTAACCCCAGCACATTCAGGAGACTGAGGCAGGAGAATCACCACAAATTCTAGGCCAGTCTGGCTTATATAGTGAGACCTTAACTCAAAAAAAAAAAAAAAAAAAAGAGGGCCAGTGAGATAGCTCAGTAGACTGAAGTGCCTGCTTAGACAAGCACAAGGAAGGTAGTTTGATACCTGGCTCCACATGCCTCATAAGCCCTGCCCCCAGGGCAGGCTGAGCCAGCCACACAGTTCAGGTGGGCATAGTGGTGCATACCTGTAATCCCAGTGCTTGGGAGGCTGAAAGAAAAAAAGTGGGAATCACAGATGTGAGGAAAGACAGGTTATATTTCTTTCCTTGCTCTTCTTCTTTTGAACTCAATTTCATAGCTTTTAGTTTTGTGTTTTGTCTTTTGTACGGGGAATTGAACTCAGGACCTTGTACTTGCCAGGCAGGCAGTTATGCC
>PVKN010012664.1:0-10691 GCA_004027915.1 Capromys pilorides
TGCCTTAGTTACTTTTTACTCATTGCTGGGACAAATACCCGACACTCAAAATGAAGGAAGGAAAAGTTTATTTAGCTCACAGTTGCTGGAGGTTTCAGTCCATATTTGGTTGGGCCAAGGCTGAGTGGAACAGGGCAGAGAGCATCCAGTTCATGGTGACGGGGAACAGCAACAATTGCGACAGAGGCAACAAACCAACCAAGGTGCAGAGAGCAACAAGAGTCTGTCTCTCTGCCTCCCTGTCTCTCTATTTCTCTTTATATTATATTCAGGCTCTCCACCTCAGCCTATCCTCCTTAGGCCACATCATAATCCCATCAGTACTAAAACACATAATCCCAGTGGATCATGACTCAAGTCTCAAACTCTAGAATTCTCCACCCCATGATTGCATGAGGCTTTGTGGGGACAACTAGACATAAACCATAACATGTGGATCATCAAAGGGAAACTGAAAAGAGGGAGCAAAGCTGGCCTAAGAGAGAAGCCATGGGAGCTACCACAAGTACCATAGGGGCAGAGCCACATGGAGCTCATGATTTGCCACAGATTGCTTCAGATGTTCTACATGGAACTACAGGACTTAATGTTTGATCTGCTGGATTTTGGACTTGCTTTGGTTCCAGTGCTTTGTTTCCTGCTGTTTGTACCTTTTAGAATAGCATTGTTTTTCTTGTTCATTTGAATGTTGGATGTGTTTAATTTCCATTTGCCCAGGGGCTCACAGCTAAGAGTTTGCCTTGGACCTTGGAGGAGACTTTGGACTTGGACTTTTCAGCAATGCTGAAACTGTTAGGACTTTGGCAACTCTTAGAGATGGACTGAAATCCCTTTTGCATAAAGGGATATGTATGAGACTTTGGGGGTCCAGGAGCAGAATGTTATGATTTGGGTCTAGTTGTTCCCTCAAAACCTCCAGCAGCCATGGAGCAGCTTCTAGAATTTGTATTAATTCTTCAACCAATGTTGGGATTATGGGTGTCTGTGCCACCCCTACCCTGGGGTGGACGGCCTGAACACAATCTAAGGAGGTGAGAGAGGCCTGCTGGCTGCCACAGCTGCTGCTCCTCCCTTTGCTCTTTGCTGTCTTCCGCTGCCCTGAATTGTTGCCCTCTGCCTTGCAGCCAGGTGAGTATGGACTGAAAGCTCCACTAACCGTGAGCTAAATAAACCTTTCCTTCCTTAATTTTGGGTGTCAGATATTTTGTCCCAGCACTGAGAGAAAAGTGACTGGGATAGATATGTATCTCATCATGAAGATATCCCATTATCTTTATGGAAATATTCTACAATTCTCAAACAACCTGAAATCTAAAACATTTCTGGTCTCAACCATTTTGAGTAGGAGCTACTCAACCTTATTGCCCTTCTGTTTTGCTTTGCCTGTTGGTGTTTTTGTTTGAGCCAGGGTCTTGCTATGAGGTCCAGGCAGGCTTCGAACTTGTGCGAGTCCTTCTTCCCCTGCCTGCCGAGTACTGGGATTCTAGGTGTGCGCCACGAGGCCCGGCCTGCTGCTGTTGTTTCCTGCCCCTATTAACTATACCTTGACTTTTTCTATTCTGTCGCCTTTCCACTCCTGTTCTCTTCCCCAAGGGACCATAGGCTGTATTCCCAAGGCCACATCAGGTGACCCAGTGGGAATCAAGGTGGCCCCACACGACCTTGGAAGGAATGACTGTGGCGGTGGCATCAGAGCCGGTGCTGCAGGTGTGCGCTGAACACAATGTGAGAACCTGCCTCGCCAGGGCGACCCCACGGAGCTGAGGGCACAGAGTCGACTTGGGCTCTCGGGGATCAGACTATGATCTAACTATGCAGGAAAGCCAGGACTCTTTAGTTGAATAAGCTCCTTTTGGCTTCAACTACTTCAGAACAGATTTCCTTCACCCTGAACTGAAAGGAGTGTGAGAGAGACATGAGTGTGTGGATTAAACACAGTAGAACAGAGTTTTATGAAAAGCAAGGGGTGGGCACTGGTTATTCCGCAGCGGTGAGGGGGCAGGGCCCAGGATGCTGCAGGCCTCAGGGTCCCCTACCACTGTGTGGAAGGATGCACAGCAGTTCATCGTGAGGCTAAGGTAGAGATCAGTGTCCCACAATGTTCAGAACGCTGGCGACCAAGCAATACCACTACAGCACCTTAAGGGGCAAAAACTAAAATCCCAGGAGGAAAATGAGAACACTGAATGGCATGATAGGATAAAAGGAAAGCCTGCCCAACCTGGTGAGCTGCAGGTATAGCCATGCTTAGAGGGAAACCGACAGCGTTAGAATCCAGACGCTAGAAAAGAAGAACAGCTTAGAAGTAATGTCCTCGAGCATCCTTTTCACAATGCCAGAAACCGACAGCAAACTAAGGTCCCAGAGAAAGAGAAGGGAAATAATAAAGATCAGAGCTATTGAAAGAGGAAGGAAGCATACCACAGAGAACTGGCAGAGACCAGAGCCGGCTCTCTGGTGAGCTGGAGCCGCGGGGGCGAGACGGCACCGCCTCTTCGGGGAATGATGGGGCCCGGGCGTGGGTGGAGAGGACCAGGTGGCTCCGAACCAGGGGAAGTGGTGAGCCTGGAGCTTGGAGGGAAAGCGGTTCCTGCAGCCCGGAGGGGGCTGCTGCTCAGCACAGGGCTGGGATCCATCCCCCGCGCTGGTGGGAGCCGCGGATGGTTCAGGAGGGGAAGGAGAGGTCAGGCTGCAGGGCCACGCGGCGGTTGCGGGAGGCAGGCGCACCCGGGACCGCTGCAGAGCTGGGCCAGGGCTGACTGACAAGGAGACCAGGTCGTCGTAGAGCAAGCCAAGTGCAGCGTTCCGGGAAGCAGCAGCGTCTCAGGGGAAACTGCCGCCCCACTGCCTGCCCCTGTCACCGCCCTGGCATGGCCTGTTGGCTTTTCAGAGTGCAGTCACCCAAGCCTGGGGGGTGGGGGGGGCTCTGCCAGCTGCTGGCACCGGGAGAGGCAGCAGGCCAGAGCGCATGCAGGCGCCCAGGGCACACGCACAGCCTGGCTTCTCCCGGGCACATGCGCACTCAGGCGGGCGCGCGTTGCTGGGAAGCTGCGCCCTGCCAGGGGGCAGTGCAGCATCCGGGTCCTCACCCCCAACCCATCCCCCAACCACGTTGTGACTCCCGAAAGCAGCCCCCAACATTGCCTAGTGTTCCTGGAGGGCACAACTGCTGCTCCGGATACAGAGTCCGGCAGGGCTCTCTGTGCATCGCGGACCCCTCACCCAAGCTCAGCCGAGAGTCGGGGCGTCGCAGTGCCACCACCCCAGGAGCCAGGCCAGCGCTGGACGGCCTGGGACCGGACCCCCAATAGGGCCACAGTGCAGCTACAGCGATGACTTTCCACACGCCCCCCACTAAAACAGTCAATTCTCACTGCAGCCTGCCCATGAGCTCGTATTTACTTAGCCGCTTTCTGTCTTTTGGAGGTCGCGTCTCTGTCTGCGACTCAGGCTGGCCTCAGGCTTCGAGCCCTCCTGCCTCAGCTTCCCTAGCAGCTGGGATTATAGGCATGCGTCACCGCATGCAAACAGCCATTACTTTGGAGCAGAACTTCTAACTCTTCCGCTCTCCCACACTCGGGGCCTCCAAATCTTCTCTTCATCAGCAGAGCAGCCCGGGGCTGGGTCTCCCTCCACTCACCCTGCGCCCCCTGCCTCAGGGGCGCGGATGCCCTGGGGGCTTCTCCCACAGCCTTGTACCTACCTGTTCTTCCTCCCCCTCCAGCGCTCGCCCTCCCGTCCCTCCTGGTGTCTGAATTCCTTTGTTGTGCTGAGGTCCACCGTCCCTGCTTCTGGGCCCTTGGCTGGCTGCCTCAACCCTGGTCTCTCCCCTGCCCGCCAGCTCCAGCAGCCCTGGGCCACCACCTTTCCGCCATGGATTCCCACTTGCTTTTCTGGGGCTCCAGCTTCTGCCCGCCAGGACCTGCTCACGGGAGCAGCAGCTGCGAGCCGTTCCCTGTGGACAGTACTGTCCTTCGGTGCCAGCCCAGAGGGCATGCACTGAGCATCTGCGGAGGCACGGACTGGTGGGCAGGCCTGTGCCCTCTGCACCCCACTTCAGACTCGCCCGGGATTCACGGTCCTTGGCCTACACGTGCAGAGCCAGCCCAGGGGCCTCTGCTGTCCCCGCCAGCACCTCTCTGCCTCTCCAGCTGGTCCCCTGTGCTCTGGCCAGGCTGGGCTGCTGCCACCCAGGCCCCCTTCCCGTGCCACCCCTTGGAGTCTAGTTTGGTTCCCAGGTCCCAGATTTCGGCTTAGGCTTCGCCTCCTGTGCGCGAGGCTTCCCTGATCCCCTAATCCAGAGGATCTGCACCTTCTCCGCAGCCCCACAATGCCACAGCCACGCTGGACTGCGCATGTCTGCATGCCTGGCAGGGTCCTACGGGAGCAGTGGCTGCCACCCCTCCTGGGATTCCTAAGACAGCAGGAGCGGGCTCTGAGCTTGTGCCTGACAGAGGGGCAGCGAAGATGAACAGAGACTCAGAGTGGCCAAGGTTGGGGCCCGGGGACTTGGGTCTCCTTTCAACAAATAACCTGGGGCCACAGGCGCATCACGGCTTAATTCACTCAGATGCAGGTACGGTGAGTAGAGCTGCTTAGAACCAGCTGCCAGCCCCATCTGGGGTGCTTGTCCAGGCAAACAGTGGGATCTCAGCTGCTTTCCTTTTCCCTTGAGCGCCAGCGGGTGCAAAGACTCCTTGGTCTTCTGTGCTCACGAGGCCAGGCAGGTTGTGCCCATCTGGTTGCCCATATGGAGCCGTGCTGGGCTGTGCTGATCTGTGTGAGCGGGTGGGTACGTGAAGTCCCTGAACCAGATGAACCCGGGGCTCACTCCTCATCCCCCGGGCTTTTCCCAGGTCTGAGGTCTCTGTGATCACCCACCTCTGGGCCACCCAGCTGCTCAAGAACCCAGCCCAACAGAGCTCTGCCGGGCACAGGCACACGCCCACGTGGACGTGCCATGGGCACCCTGGGGCCACTTCTGCCTGCAGCAGGCTCCTCACCCCTCCTTCACCCAGTGAACCAGCAGGGCAGGGATTGGCCAGTCCCAGGGGGAGGACATGTCCATGGTGACCCAGGTGAGGCCCAGTTCCTGGTGAGCAGCAAGAAGAATAGTGCCACGCAAGAAGGGAGTGACGTGATGCTCCAAGGCAACAGCTTCATGAGGGTGCCGACAGCCCCATTCACCTCCGACCAGGAGCCCTGATGTCCTGAGACACACCCGGGAACGTGATGCCCATCATCAATGGGGCCGCTGTCCCTGGGACTTCAGTGGTGGGGCATGCTGGGGCGTGGTGGGGCATGCTGGGGCGTGGTGGGGCATGCTAGGGTGTGGTGAGGCTTGCTGGAGCATGTTGGGACAGGCTAGGCATGGTGGGGCATGATGGGGCATGTTGGGACATGTTGGTGGGACCCAGATGTCCATGCATGGTGTCCACAACATACAAATAGAGACAGCAACCAGAGCTGTGTGTTGAGCACTTATTGTCCCCAAGATGCCAGTGTCATCCATCCCCCAGAACTGTGTTACTGGCCCATCTCACAAGGAAATGAAGTCACTTGTTCACAGTCACACGGAGAAGAGGATATGAAACAGGGATTTGAAGCCCACGGTTTCACTCCAGAGCTGAGCTGTAAACCATTACCCTGAGGTCTTTCTCCCAGATGCCCCACGAGCCCCTGTGAGGCTCTACAGACAGATCTCCTATCCATATCTGTGCAAATCAGCACGGGGACTGCAACCCTTGCTCCCTGACCCCTGTGCCGACAGAATGCAGGCACAGAGACAGCGGTCCCATGTGGCAGGAGCTTCAGCCCTGTGGGTGACAGGCCAGCCAGGACCTGGCCCTTGCTTGTGTGGGATCGCTCTGAGCATGCGTGCACACACAGGAAAGCATGTGGAACCCTGCCCACAAGCGCTCACACATGTGCAAGCACGCACACACGCTCTTGCTTGCATGTGAGCAGATGCCGACAGACCCCACCAACCCCATGCCAGGCACTGTGCTGGGAGCTGGGGGTGGAGGAGGCAGGAGAACAGGGCGCAACCCAGTTTGGGGGGGCCAGGTGAGATAGGAATCCCCCCGCGTGGGCTGCTTCCTCCTGGCTGATGTGTGGCCCATTCTGTCACTCGTGCTAGGGGCCTGTGGACACCCGCCCCTGCCTCCCGCATGTGCCAGCCGACCCTCTCGCCACAGAAGCCAGAAGAGCGCTTCAGCGGGGCCCTTGGCAGGCGGGCAAGCGGCAGGGTCCAGACGCCAGCGCTCTCCTCGGCTCCCCGCGTCGCTGGAGGACCCTGTTCCTCCATCAGCCCCAAGGAGGAGTCCACCCCCACGTGTGCTTGCGTGCGCGCGCCCGTGTACATGGGCGCGCCTGCCCATGCCTCCCGCTATCCCTCCCAGGTCGCCTGAAACTGTCTCTTGGGGAGGCTGGGCCGCAGTGACTCTGGTTCCAGGCAGCTGTGGCGAGTTCCTGCCAAGACGCCCTTCCTCAAAGAGTCTCTGCTTTACTGAAAGTTCAGGCGGCCGTGGTTTCCCCACACCCAGAAAGGTCAGGCTCTCACAAAAATATTTACCGAGCGCTGTCCAACAGTCAGTCAACAAGCATTTACTGACAGTGGCTGCTCTCACCCTGGGGCCCGGGCTGCGGCGGGGGCGGGGAGCCCAGGCCTTGCTCTTCAAAAGGTCACCATGAGGGAGGAGTGACCTATGCGGACAAAGCTACTCAAGCAAAACCCAGCGCTGAGAAAATACCCGATCTTGGGCCCCCAGTCGCCGCGGTGATGCCCGGGGAAGCTACCAGTCAGCACTCGCGTGGTCTCTGCAGCTGCTCCTGGTGTGAACACAGCGCCATGGTCCACGTCACGTGACATCCGGGAACCCACAGCTCAGAGGGGCCAGCTCTAGGGGCCCCGGGAGCTGGCCAGACACGTCCACAGCACAGAGGGACTGGACAGGACGGAGTGCCTGTTAGAAGGGCCCTGGATGGGCCTCGCTGTGGGTTTACTCTCTGGTGGGCATGGTGATTCCCCCTCTGGGACTGAACCCATTAAGTTGCCTGAGCTGAGCTCAACTTCGCAACCCTCCTGCCTCAGCCTCCCAGAGCGCAGCTGTTCTGAGTCTGATTTGCTCTCCCCCTAATTGAGCCCTATTTTGTGCAGAGCAGGGGACACCAGAGGGGTCCAAGACCTCTGTGCTGCTGTTGCAGGGAGCCGGAAAGAGAAGCAGCTCTTGGAGACCCAGGTGTCCACGCTGAGCCCTGGTGGGGTGGGGTGAGGGAAGCCAGGAAGCGTGGATGCTGGAGCCTGCAGCCCTGCAGCTCGGTGGATCCGGCCTGCGTCCTGGCTGCAGCTGTGAAGGAGCCGGTGTCATTGTGTGCCGTGCAACTCCGCTCCGGGGCCCCAAGGTTTTCACAGGGTGTTTAGCGCAGTGGGCCCCGCTTAACAGCGGGAAGAGAGAAGAGAGTGCGCCCTGAGTTGCAGTCTGCTCTGCCTTCCTCACATACCTCTGAGCCTCTAAGTAGGTGCAGCCTGGGGAAACTTGGGGGGTGCGCAGCTACAGCGAGCAATTCTGCGCTTCACTAAATGTCAGCATGTGGGAAGTGATCCGCTCGAAGTCCTCCGGCCCCAGCCCACCCCAGCTCTTCACAGGCAAGCTTGTCTGCTGGAACACAGTTACCAGGATGTCAGTCAGCCAGCCAACAAACACCGCGTCTCTCCACCCTGGTCTGCCAGGACGGACATGTCTAAAGCAAGTCTTCACGCACTTCTTTGGCTTTGCTTCACCGAGCACCTTGCCCAGGCCAGGCCCTGAGATGGGGCCTAGGGCCTGAGAAGGAGTGATGCCCTGCCACCCACAAGTCTAGAAGGGGCTGGACCTGAGCCAGCGATTCTGGAATGTATGCATAAAAAAGACAAACTGAGGGTGAGAGCCTGCGACTGACCAACCCCTGGCAAGGGCGTGATGAAGAAAGATTCTGGATTTGGGGGGGGGGGCGCTAGGAGGGAAACGCCCCTCCAAAGTGGAGAGGTCTGAAAAGGTGAGACTTGCCCGGGGCTGCCAGGGAGGGACCCAGGGAGGAGAATGGGGAGGGGTTGGCAGTGGGTCAGGGACTGTTTCTGGAGGGGAGGAACAGGTGGAAACCTTGGGAGACTACACAGTGCATTCGCGAAATGAAGCTGCACATGCTGAAACCCACTGGATCCATCATGCTATCTTTTATTTGCTTATTTGGCACAGGGTCTCACTATGCAGCTTGGGCTTGTAGTGATCCTCCTGTCTGTCTCCCCAGCCCTGGGATTACAGGTGTGTACCACCACGCCTGGTTTCAGTGGCTGGCATGCAGCACCCTGGGTTCAGGATCGAACCTGGGTCCTTACGCTTGCCAGAGAGGTGCTTAGACTGCCGAGCTATATCCCCAGCCCTAGCTTACATATTCCTAATGGTTAATATGGTTTTACATTATATGAATTTTATCTCCCAAACAAGCTTGTGTTTCAATAAAGAAACTTGGGGTTGCAAATGATTGAATTGGCTTGTTAAAAATGGGGTTTTTGAGCTGGGCGTGATAGCGCACTTCTGTAATCCCAGCACTTAGGAGGCTGAGGCAGGAGGACTGTTACAAGTTCCAAGACCAGCCTGCACTACAAAATGAGTTCAAGGCCAGCCTGAGCTGCATAGCAAGACCCTGTCTCAAAAAAGACAAAAAGCAATTTTTAAAAACCCCAGAATCATTAAAAAGTAAAAATGGGCCTTTGGGGGCTCATTTTTAAATTTTATTTACGTATTTGGTACAAGGTCACACCACGCAGCTCGGACTCCTAGTGATCCTCCTGTTTTCAGCCTCCCCAGTGCTTTGATTACAGGCGTACGCCTCTACACCAAGACTTGGTTGCTGGCTCAGAGCACCCAGGGGGTGGGTAGGGCAGACATGGCATATGTTGCAGTGGATCGAACCCTGGTCCCTGTTCTTGCCTAAGCGGGCGCTTAGCCCGCTGAGCTATCTCGCCGATCCAAGGCTCAATTTTTAAAATAAAACGTTTAGGGAATGGTTACAGGCATGGATGGATCAGGGCACTCAAATGATCTCTTTGGTTTACGGTTCTGCCTCCAGGACCTGCTGGCTTCTGGGCTAGCTTCATTCTCCAGCGGATTTCATGAACCTCTGTGGGAGCAAAAAGTGTGCGTGTGTGGAGGCAGTGCGGGTCTCAGAAGTCCAGGCCCATGGTGCCCCAGGGCTTACCCCTCAAGCAGGGCGGAAAGCACCATCCTACTGCTGCTGGGAATGGGCCAGGGAAAGACTGTCAGTGGTCACTTTTATCCGTCCCTGAACCAATCACCATGCAGGATAGGGAAGGAGGGCTGTGATTGGCCAATCCTGCACCAGGTGGAGGTTGGAGGAACGTGACACCCTAGGCCTCCAGGACGCGGGGAGGGGCTGGGAGCAAGGTGGAGATGCCTGTGGAGATTCGGAGAGTCTGGGGCTGTGGGTCAGGCTTTGGAGGGGTGGCTGCGTCTCTGCATCTGAAGAGATGCCAAACCAGGGCCGGGGCTGAGAGAAAGGCCTGGATCTTCGACTGCAGATCGGTGTCCCTGACACTTCCTGCATCCCGACCGCAAGGTGTTTCTGCCACATTTATATGATTTTCTCCATCGTTGTTTAGTAAGGATTTTTCTCCTACTGGCTTACTTGTTTCATGTAACTGACTTTATTTTCAACAAATCCTTTCCCACCACAAGTGGAAAACCACCATCCTACACCCTGAGGGGAAGGGAACTGCCGCATAGGCCGGAGGGAACCGAACCTGAGACAGCCACCTGCAAGGCCCGAGCAGAGTGAGGAGGTCTGGAGAGGGAGCCGGCTGGATTGCCTGCCACACTCACCCTAGACACCCAGGCCACGAGTCCTGCAGAAGCAGGGCAGGGGCCAGGTCATAGAGACCGAGAGGCAGTTAGTTAGCGAAACTCTGGTGACGGGAGGAGGTGCAGAGGAGCTGGAGAGAAAGGTCACGGGACAGACAGGTGAACAGACAGGCATCGCCTTAGCACCAGGCCAGCAGCCAGAGGAGGACGCTCTGGACAAAAGTAGTGTGTGACCAAGATGGAGACCCACTCACGGCCCCCCTAGAAGCGTTTATTGAGCATCTACTGTTTATCAGAACTGTTCTGGGCCCCACACACAGCGGCGAGGACAGAACTGCCCCAGAGAGCAGAGCGGTTCAGGGAGGAGAAGCGGGAGTGCCCGCAGGCCGGCCGCAGTGCAGCCGATGGGAGCAGTCGCCTGTCAGACAGCCGGGGACCCTGGGCTCGGGCACGAGTCCATCACCCCAGCAGCTGAGTGTGTGGGGCGGCGGCCAAGAAGGCACTGCAGGCCGCAGTGAGCTGCAGCCGGTGAACTGCAGCCCAGTGGCTGCAGAGTCCCTGCCGGGCTGTGCTCTGTGCTCTGTGACCCTCAGTCGGGCTGGATTCAGGAAGGATCTGGGTGGGAATGAAGGAAGAGGAGGCAGAAGCGGAGGAGAAGAAAGGAGAGGAGAGGAAGAGAGAGAGCGAAGGAGGAGAAAGGAACAGAGGAGGAGACAGAAAGGGGAAGTGAGAGGAGAAGGGAAAAAGGAAGCCAAGGATCCGGAGGCGTGAGGCAGACCCTGGCACCCCCTGGGGACCGCGTGGCACCGCGTGTGCCCGGCGCTCGGGAGA
>PVKN010012665.1:0-20565 GCA_004027915.1 Capromys pilorides
TTCCACATCCTCACGACAGCCTGGAGACAGTGTCCCTGCGCTGCCACCGCGGCTCTGCCACCGCTCCTTGGGCACACGGAGGCACGCAGTCCCTGACAGGCAGCACTCCCTACCCGGAAACTGCGTTCGGCGCTCACGGTGAGGTGCGGAGCACCGCAAAGCCTGTGGGGTTCGGTCCTCAGTTCGCGCCGATGCCGTCTGTCCCAGCACTGGTCGTTTGCTTGCGGCTTGGCAGGCAGGCTCAGCTGGTCATGCCGACTGCCTCGCAGCCCACCCTCCACCCCAGCCACAGCAGCTTGGGGCCCATCGCTGTGGGTGCTACCGCACCCCCCAGAGCACACTAACAGGGTCACCAAAGTACAGCGATATTTCCTTTGTGTCCGTTTTCACTCATGTCTCTGCTTTTTCCAAGCAAAACTAGCTTTTCCTTTACAACTGAAAAATACAATGTATTATTTGAAATAAATGTACTTAATGTAGACACAAGTACATTCCTATAAAGTCCAGGGGGCAAACAGATACAGCAAACGCTGTGAAGATGGGGCAGGACCAGCTGCAACTTGGAATCCCTGAGTCACCTGGCACCATCACACAGGAGGGACCCAGCCACTGCAAGGCGGACCTGCATGGAGGGGCCGGAGGACATGGCAGTGAGGGCCTTCAGGGATGCCCCAGTCCTGACGCCATCAGCAAAAGCACCCGGAAGCGGATAGGTAGCACGTTAGCTATGCATCTAGCTGGGCTGGGGCCACAGCTGTGTCGAAGGACAGAGCTGCCACCTGGTCCTGCACAGCTGACGGCGTCTGTGGGACCTGCACAGGGAGAGAAATAGGACAGAGGCTGGGATGGCGGATGGCAGCAGTGAAACCAGAAGACAAGAAGCGACATTTCTCCTGCACTTGTTAGGGCATTGCCATCACAGCGAAAGCATAAACCTGCATGATTTATCTGGGAGCGATCAAGTGACACGCTTGCCTCCTGTAATTGCTGCTTGGGAGGGTGAGGTTCCCATTGTCCATAGTTTCAATAAAACACTCCTGATTCAAGAGGTCTTGAGAGCTCCGAGCTCAGCCTCTCTAAAGGCTGGCGGCGGTGGCTCCCGCGGTCTGCACTGTCACCTAGCGCTCTGCGTGCTGTCCTACTCTTTCTGTGCTCAGCAGCTATAATCGGTGAGAGATTAGAACACGGACGAGTGCTGGGCTTTGGCAGGATCGGGCTCTCTAGGCTCCCCGCTGACAAGAGGGCGTCTGCAGTACCCAGTCCGTCTCCATCAGCAGGCAGCCAGTAGCTGGGCTGCAGGTGACTGTGTGGGTAGGGCCTGTGACGTATTTCTGGATGGGTCCTTCCCAGAGTGCAGCAGGCCCCAGTGAGGGGGGTAGGCTGGCACAGTCAGGGAAGACGGGGGGGATGAGGAAGCGCAAGCCTTGAGGTGGCCTTGCTCACCAAGGGTCGTAAGAGGCGCTTCAATTCCTGCTAGTGACACTGCGAATGCTTGCCGCTGCTAGTGTGGGCCCCTAGGTGTGCTACCGTCTAGGCCAAGCTTGTGACATGTTATTTGATTATATTGTCCAATAACCTGAGAGGAGGGGGAGGGAGGAAGAGACAGAGAGACAGAGGGAGGGAGGAAGAGAGCCAGGAAGGGAGGGAGGAAGAAATGAGTTCTTAATTTCATTTAATGTAAGAGAGCCAAGGGTGAGCTACATTATAGAACTGATGTGTTTAGATTTACAGCTACTCTTCACTTATTCCTGTGACAAAATACCTGACGTCCAAAAGGAGGGAAAGAAAGGTGTATTTCACTCGCAGTTAGTGGAGGTTTCCGTCCACACTCAGCTGGCTCCAAGGCAGGGTGGCACATGGCAGAGGGCAGCTGTTCGTGGCAGCAGCAAAGAGCAAAGGCAGGGGCAGCAGCTCCAGCAGCTAGCTGGCCTCTCTCCCCTCCTGACATGTGATGCAGATCGCCTGCCCCAGAGTGAGTGCAGCACCCACACCCACAATACTCAGTCACAAACTCTGGAAGCTGCCCCATGACTGCAAGAGGATTTGGGGGACACCTAGACCCAAACTCTAACAGCTTCTAAAGCTATGTTCATTGGATCTTCGTTCCCAGGGCTCTAAGGACACAGAAATTAAGATGTGTCCCAAGCTGTGCATTGGAAGCCTGGGAAATATTTTGGTACAAGAAGAGACCCAAGTCCCTCGGCCTTGGGTGAGGCCCCACCCCGACATGGCTGGTCTTCAGCCAGTGCCATCTTTTTTTTTTTTTTAATTTTATTTATTTATTTATTTGTTTGCTTGTTGTGTTTGTTTGTTTCTTTATTTATTCATTTTGTGGCTGGCTCAGCCTGCCCTGGTGGTGGCGCTGGCGCAGCATGTGGTGCCAAGGATCGAACTGCAGTCCCCGCAGTTGCCTGAGCCCTCCTAAGCAGGCGCTTTAGACCACTGGACCATCTCTCCGGCCCAGCCAGTGCCATCTTGTCACGCGGTCCCCACCCTGCCTCATCTTGGTCTTACTGAGACCAAAGCCCACTCTGCTCCTGTTGCTGCTTCCTCCCTCCTAAGAGATGACCACAAAGCTCTCAAGCAGAAGGGCACCCAGGAGACCCCAGACCTCTTCCATCTCAACTATAGGTCACAGTGCTTGGGAAGAGCAACTTTCCTGCTGGTGGCCTCCAGCATAGCAGCCTTTGCTCCACCCCCAAGAAGAAGCTGAGGCCCAGGAGCCAGTTCTGTTTCCTCCCTGTTTGAGTGTTGGAGCAGGTGAAAAGAAGGCCTTTGTTCTGTTATGCAAAGATTGTTGTCGGTGGAGATGGTTTCTCTTTTCAAATGACAGACAACCCAGGAGATAGCTGTGGCTCTCATGGCTGGGGCAAAGACTCAGCTCTTTAGGGTTTGGAATCCGCTTCTCCTTGAGGAAGGGCTCATAGAGCCTGAGGTGGGCAGCTGGAGGTGTGGAAGGAGGGAGGTGTGGACACGCACAACAGAGCCTGAGGCAGCTCCTCTCGCCCTCTCGTGAAATGTGAGCCCAACCCTGGGAGTCTCAGGGAACTTCCAGCTGCCTCCACCACCAAGCAGTTCTTGGAAGGTCTCTCTACTGGACCATAGCAGCAAAGTGAAACCCAGTGTTTCCCCTCATGTGGCTCACTTCACCCAGGAACAAACGTCACAGGTGGAGCTAGCAGATCAGCAGAAAAGACAGTGTCTCCCTCTGCCATCTCGTCATCGCCTGTTGCACTTGTTAGACCGACCACCCCTAGCTCTAGGTGCATACACTGCACAGAGCTCACGGCACTCTCTCTCTCTCCTCACCCATCCATCTAACCCTAGCCAGGGCTACTGCGAGGATGACACAGTCGGGAAACCTTGCTCCAGGAGCAGCGGATGAGACAGCGCAGGGCCCCCGGCCTGCGTCTGCACTGCCCTCTGACTGTGGCCGCACTTGCAGCCTGACCTCACCATCCCAGCTCATAGGCGAGGAGGGGAGGAAGTGGCCCGCCCAGCTGCAGGGAGCAGGCAAGATGCAGAGGCAGGAATGCAGCCTCATCCTTTCCTGTGAGAGAGACCAGGCAGCTTCCTCCTCCAAGTCTCACAGGAGCAGGTGCGGCCATGCTGCCTGTACCATGGCCAAGAATCAGAACACCGAAAGAGTCTCTGCCTACCCAGCCCCCCTCAGCCTGTCTGAGCTTTCCAATGCCAGTGGCAGCCCTGTGCATACTGACCAAGACGGTTCTGTGCAGTGGGGGCCGCTCTGCGTGCTCCGGGATGTCCAGCAGCAGCATCCTTGGCGTTAGCCCACTAGAGGCCTCCGGGGCTGCCAATTTCGCCTGCCAGTTAGGCCCACATCGCCTCCAGGCACCGCTGTATCCTCCAGGGAGCAAAGCTGCCCTCAGCTGAGCACTACTGCCTAAAACATGAATCCTTTTAGTTGGGTTGGACAATTGTGGATATTTTTGGTCCTACTTGGGATTCAAACATGAATAAGGGTGAATAAAACAAGAGGAGACCCAGAGGGTACAAGTGCCAGCCATTGTGCACATGGGCATAATGGGATGGTGCCCATCGTCTTGAAGTGGGGAACCTCTGTGCTTCCAGGGTTCAAATGCACAGCAGCAGGGCCACCAGGAAAGCAAGCCCCTGTGATGAGATAAATAGGCTGCAAGCTCTGCCATCCTGAGGGGGTCAGGCTCCACTCACTCTAACTCGACCACAAACTGACAAGATGAAGTTCATGCCAATCCTTGGCGTAGCCACAGAGCTGAACACAAGGGAACCAACAGAAGCCCACCGCTACCTGTTCCCTGAGCACATTCATTGATTCTCTCTAGCCAAGAAAATTAGATTGTTTCATGAAAAAAAATAGCTTCTTCATTAGCCCTGGCCAAGCCCGGGGCCCTGGACACCTCTACACTGCTGCCTGCATGGGTTCAAGAAGTACACAGCAAAGGGTCACCCCTGCGCTAGGTCCTCCATGGGCCACACCACTGCAGTGGCTGGTGACAGAGCAGAAGCTGCTTCTATAGCCAATGGGCATGACTGGCAGCATGTGGCCTCCTCGGCCAGCCTGAAGGTCATTGCCAAAGGCGTCCACCAATCCTTAGGGCATCTCTCTCCCCTCCTTGTGAATCTGTACCACCATGGCCTGGGGGGAGGAGTCATGCTCCCAAGACAGCTCCCGTGGACAACTGAACTGCCAGAACCACTGACACTGCACAGTGGGGAGCAGGGCTTGACGCCTGCCTCTGGGCGACCCATGCATGTGACAAAGCACTTGGGATAGGAACACAGCCTGGCGTGAACTGTCTGCTTCTGAAAGAGTCCTGATCATCTCCAGTGAAGAGTGGCACCAAACAATGGCCAGGTGGGAGGCTTCGTAGCATGGGGAGTCAGCTGAGCAACCTGCAGAAGGAAGGGGACTTCGTGGAGGGAACTCACGCATCTGTTCATGTGCTTGGCTCCTGCTTCCTGCACAGCCTCCTGGGGCCCAGGCTGCACGCCCAGTCGGCCCACCAAGACGCTGAAGGGAACGGTACCCAAGGCCACCTCAGTGTGACGGTGCTCAGTGACCTTTAGAATTCACTGTGAACCTGTTATTCCAGGGTTTCCAGCACGCTACAAGGAAACAGTAGAGACTGAAGGCAGGCAGAAGGGGAAGAGTGCAGGGCACAGTCTCACCCTAGGCACTTCAAGTTCCCAGTGCCAGTTTCGGGGACCCCATCCCCAAGGCACTTCTGCCTCAGTGTGCTGAGTCCTCTCCGGGACTTGGCCAGGAAACGTGAGTGTCTTTTCACACAGCTGACCCCAACTGTAACTGTCCCTAGATCCTGATGGTCCTTGTGTGATGCCGAGCTCCCGCTCTAACTCATATTGCTCCTGTCTAGTTCAGCACAAGACCCGCAGCACAACCAAAATGCTTTCATTAGTTGTAACTTCCCAGCGTTTAGCGGTTCCCTCCTTGAACCAAGAGAGAAGACCATGCCTCATTACTGCTCACTCCGAGTGTCTTAGTTACTCTTCTCTTGTTGCTGGGACAAAAACCTGACACTCAAAATGAAGAAGGAAAGGTTTATTTAGCTCACAGTTGCTGGAGGTTTCAGTCCATACTCAGCTGGCCCGAGGCTGAGTGGAACAGGACACAGACCATCCAGTTCATGGCGACAGAACAGCAACAATCGCGACATAGGCAACTGACCAACCAGGGCGCAGAGAGCAACAGCGTGAGTCTGTTTCTCTCTCTCTTTATATTACATTCAGGCTCTCTGCCTTAGCCTGTCCACCTTAGGCCACACCAATAATCCCAGCCATACTCAGACCAATAATCCCATCAGTACTAAAACACATAATCCCAGTGGATCAAGAGTCAAGTAATCCCAGCAGTACTCAGACCCATAGTCCTATCAGTACTAAAACACATAATCCCAGTGGATCATGACTCAAGTCTCAAACCCCGCCCCATGATTGCATGAAGCTTTAGGGGGACAACTAAACACAAACCATAACACTGAGGGCCCTGAAACTGCAAATGCAAGTTCATACTGTCATCTAAAAACACACATCTTCTCCAGACCCCATCGATAGGAGCACAAAGGAAAACGCTGACCACGGAAGCCTGGGGCTTTGGGCTTGCTCAGCACCCGCTCCTCCTTGGTAAGAGTGCCTCAACTCTTCTCCAGGGGAACACACGCTTCCTGAATCCTGGATCAGGGGAGACTGAGTCAGCGGGGTCCAGCAGCAGGCTCATACCAGCCAGCCCAAGTCTAGCCTGCGACTCCTGCGCACAGTCATCGCTAGGCCTGTGGCCCAAGCCGAGCCCTGGATCAGTCCTGGAGCTTTCGTCAACAGCCCCTTCTTGCCCGGTGGAGTGATATCCTAAGGACAATAGTTGCAGCTTTGACACCCTAAAAAGACAGCCAACCTTAGAACAAAAGAAGCCAGAGGGACAGAGCCAAGGCGTGCAGGGGTGGGTGGCTCGGGCACAGCGCCGGGGCTAACTCTGCCAGAGGGGAGCTTTGCCGGACTCTGTTTTCAGTGACAGGAGGCCTGGGGTACATTTGCATTGGCTCAGGATGTATTTGCATTGGGTCTCTCCTTGTCAATGTTTTATTTCTGACCCACTCTCTGATATCACCCTGGTGTTTCTCCAGTTGCCAGGTCTCTTCTGCATTTGCCCAGGTGTTGTCCAACTCAGTGTCTGAGTAGGCCCCAGGTCCCGAGTGAAGGTTGGCCCCCTGCAGGCTCACAGACTTCCAGGTAGCCAGGAGGAGGGACTGAGAGTTGGTGCAGCATCACCGGTGTGGACAGGCAAATCATCAGTGGCTCTGTACCAGCCTCAGGTGGGAGGCCTTGGGTGGAGAGGGAAGCAGAGGGGGTGATTAGCAACACAAGGAGCATTCCTCCTGCCCGCTGGAACGCTGAAGCAAGTCTTCTTTAAACTCATGATTCTGGGCCAGCGAGATGGTTCAGTGGTCTAAAGCGCCTGCTTAGGAGGGCTCAGGCAACTGCGGGGACTGCAGTTCGATCCCCGGCACCACATGCTGCGCCAGCGCCACCACCAGGGCAGGCTGAGCCAGCCACAAAATGAATAAATAAAGAAACAAAACAAACACAACAAGCAAACAAATAAATAAATAAATAAAAATTAAAAAAAAAAAATAAACTCATGATTCTGCAACACACAGGGGTGGGCACGGGTTTAGGGACCAGCCAAGACCACCAGGTGTGTGTTAAGGTCATGTGGCATGGAATGTACTGTGCCTGGTGCAGACAGACAAAAAGCGAAAGACCTTTGTAGGGAACAAAGAGAAGCATGCCCCTTTTATGGGGATGGAAAAAAGGGGCAGGGCCACTAGGTGGAAAGATGTCAGTAAACATCTGCAGGCAGAGTTCCCTGGCAGTCTCAAACCTCAGTAGGCAAAGGTTTTCAAGTGCTCGGTGCCAAGTTTGGGTGTCTCCAGATGTTCCCAGATGTCCAGGGACCACCAAGATTCCCTGTGCTATCTCATCTTCCATCCTGTACTTGTCTCTGGTAACTTTGGTGGCTGGCTGGGCTCCCCGCCTGCTCTCTGGTGGGTAGGCTAGAGGCTGGGAGGGACAGGACCCCTTGGAGCCTCATGAGGATTTGATCTGTTTTCTTCCTTTTAAGCAAGGTCAGACTATCTGGGTAACTTAAGGAAACAGGAAAACACTTCCATCTCAAATCATTTGTGAGCAAGGCAGATACGGGATCCAGGAATGCACTGACTTGGCCATTGAGTTAGCTGCTCAGGAGGAAGTGGGAAGAAATGGTGGTGATGACGCAAGGTGGCAGAGGGGCTCCTGCAGAGATGGAGAGGTCTTGTCCTCGGCCATACCCCGCTAATGTCCTGGTTAGGACACCGCACCGTAGTTTTGCAAGGCGTTCCACTGGGAGAAAAGAGGGCAAGGGGCACCCTGGAACCACTATATTATCTCTGAAAACTGCACTTAAGTCTACAATTATGTAAAAATCATTTTTCTAATTAAAATAAATGTCAGTCCTAAAACCATAACAGAAGCATGGAACGTTGGAACGTCGGCTTCCTTCCTTTCTCCTCACGGAATACTGATTAGGGATGGGTTTCATATCCTCATTACCAACATCCCACTAGTTAATTATATGAGAGGAGTAGACAGTTACATATCACTCAGAGCTTGGGTTTCAGTTCACAGGTTTTCTTAAATAAGATTCTTAGAGTTATCTGAAATTTTTTTTACTTATTCAATTTTGTCTTGGTGCATTTAAAAATTCAGCCTTGGGAGACTAGAAAAATGGGCAAAACCACGTTCATAAAACCAGCCATCCTGGCTGGTGAAAACATGTCCCACGCAGTCACATTGCCTAAGTTCCTGTGCTGCTCCAAATACAGGGAGCTGTGCTAACTATTTATCACACATCACTGGCTTTGACAAAGAGCTGCAGCATCATCCTATGAGCAGATGAAAAAGATGGGTTTGATTGCAGCTTCCTTGCTGGTTTAATTGTCTCTTCTGAGCAAATACTGCCTCTCATTCAATGGTATTGGTCCCTTGTTTGCGATTTCAAGAGTTATTTTAAAAAATAATCACTAGCACGGATGCCAAGTGATAACAAGGTTTATGTTATGATTTTCTCCATCGCGTTGAAAAGCTCTCTCCCTCTGAGAGTGAGAATGAGTACGGTTTTCTCCAAGTCTTAGGTAAAGACCCAGCATTGTTAATAGCGTGAATGATGATTGTATCATAGCTCTCACTTCCGGTGGGGCAGGGACTCTCAGTCCATCTGCTTCCTGTAAGCACCCCCAAGTTTTCCTCTACAGTGACCCCATCTGCCAGATCAGGGACTTGTCTGTGTCTTGTAGAAGACAAACACAAATTGTAAAATTAAAAGTTATATTAAAATACCTATGTTCTAGGAATGTTACTCCTGGCCTAAGTATTGTGGAAATGTTAAGGCCAGTGAAACTATAAGAATGTTCGTGAACCAAGTGAAGGCACGGCGGTGGCAGTGTGTCGACCCTCCCCACGCCCCATCCGCACTCCCCCGAGCCCAAGTGCCTTTCTCTTTGTGGTACTGTGTAGAACTTTGTCTGCTCTGACTTCCCATTAAACATCAATCCTCCTTTGCAGTAGAGGCAGAGAACTTCACTGGCGCTGCAAGCTTCACTTTGGACCAACGCCCAAAGGACTGCAGTAGATAACCTCACCCAGCCCCTCACCTACGTGGGCCTGGTGCCATTTTAAGAGGGGTGTGTGCCAAGCTCCCGAGGATTCCTGAGAGCCATTGGCCAATAGAAGGTGTCACTTGGAACCACGTCAGTTGCCAACGACGGATGCGCACCAAAGGGCCGCAGCAGCAACTTCCTATACTCAGACAAACAACACATTCAAGTCCAGAAAGGGGTGGAGAAGGGCAGTCCCTCTGCACTTGGTAAAATGCTCTTCATCAACAACTGTCATTCTTTGACGTCAGATAGTTCCCAGTTTCTAAAGGTATTAAAGCTGTTTTCTGTGTTCGTTTTGTTGTTTTATGTATTTGGTGCAGGGTCTCACTAGGTAGCTAGGACTCATAGTGATCCTATTGTCTTCAGCCTTCCCAACACTGGGATTAGAGGCCTGTGCCACCATGCCCAGTTTCAGTGGCTGGCTCAGCATACCCAGGGGTGGGGCTGGCAGGGCACATAGTGCCTGGATCAAACCCTGGTCCCTGCGCTTGCCTAAGCAGGCACTTAGCCTGCTGAGCTATCTCGATGGTCCAAGTGAAGCTTTTCTATGTATACTTCACCTCTTCAGTAAAGTTTCAGAAGCTTTTGTGGCTTTGCCACGTTCAAAATCAGGTACAGAAGCTGAGAGCGCATGTGTGGACCAACCGAGGCTAAAACAGGCCTCTAACTATAGTGAACACAGGTGGAGCAGAATAAAACCAGCCAGCACCTGAACACAAGACACTCAAGCAGCACCTTGGAGAAGCCATCCCTGGAAGTACAGCAAGTGGACTATGCGGTTCTTAAGTTCAGTACAATCTAAGTGTTTTCTGAAATCTATTGACAAACCATACTCAGGAAAACATCAAGAGAGAACACAAGGGCTCCACCTGAGGGGTTCTGAAAGGTCCCTGGCCAGCAGTGTTGCCTATGACTTACAAGAGATGCAAATTCTGAGAGAGATGCAAATTCTCAGAGAGATGTAAATCCTCACCGCAGAGCTTTGGATCACAGATTCCAGCAGTGAGGCACTGCCCTGCACTCAGCCAGTCCCTCAGGGACTGTGAGGCTCACGTGACAGCAACTACTTAAGAGCTGCCCCTGTTCAACAGACCCTGAGGTGGCCACTGGCTACTGCCCACAATGAGAACATTGCAAAGACAGAGAAAAGTGCTGAGAAATCCTGATAACCACTGGTACTGTTGTGTTTCCTAGTTTTTTGTTTCATTTTGTTTTTTTGGCAGTACCAGGGATTGAACTCAATATCTTGTGCTTGCCAGGCAAGCACTTATTCTACTGAGCTATCTTCTCGGCCCTGTTTCTCCTAGTATAGGACCACTTTTCTCATAATTAATTTGTAGCCTATTGTACAAAATTATCCCTCCATAATTAGCTGATTTTTTTTTTTAATCTGATTTTCCTAGCAGGTGAGCTGGGAAGCACTGCTCTAAGGAGGGGATGGGTTTCTAACTTTAGTGTGCACAGGTGCCAAGCAGGTGACAGAAATGAGCAAATTGGTCCTGACAGGGACTGGGGCCAACTGCTGAGCTTGACCTTAAGAGGGTGCATTCTGTCTCAAATGGGCATGGGCCCCACAGCATATAGACCAGGTGCCAGATCTCCCCATGTTTTTTCCAAGAGCGTCCAGAAAAATCTAAATTTTTGTGCACAGTGTCTTGATGTTTGAAGATTGCCAATTTTACTTTCAGAAACAAAACACTTAACTCAAGTACGTGTGGATACATGAGAGGATCAACAGCCACATGGGAAGCGCACGCAGCATGTGGGTATTAACCCTTAGCGAGTAGGAAAATTGTGACAGCGGCACATAGGGTCGAGCTCTAAATATATTATGCTAAGTGGGGGAAGAAGCCAAGACATGTAAGGACAAATGATGTAAGATTCTACTCATGGGGTACTGAATATGTCAAATTCATAGGGGCAGAAAGTAGGAAACGGGGTGCTAGCTGTTAACAGGCTTCCAGCTGCACTGGGGAGGGTGAGAGGTGTTCTGGAGGGGGACAGTGGTGACAGTTGCACAGTCACACGTGTGTATTTGGTACCATTAATCTGCACACTTAAGACTGGTTAAAAGGACAAATTTTATGTAAATCATACGAATATTTAAAGCAAACAAGCATCCCAAGCCCAGAGCAAGAATGCTGTCAGTTTATAATCTCTGGTAAAGAAGGGGATAGAAACCTAAAATAAATAATTTTTGCACAGAAAAAGAGACTTCATAAGAAAGCTGTGGTAGGTGGAAAGGGAAGCGACCAGGCCAATTCTGCAGAGGGAGGAGAGGAAGCTGCAGAACCGGGAAGACGCTTCAGCGAGGGCTGAGGCTTGGGCGGGACCCCAGCCCTCCTTGCCTCATCTGCTCAGAGGCAGGGCGTGCAGATGGCGGCGCCTGGAGTGTCCGGAGGCAGGACCTGGCGCGGGCCCCTCTCGGGGGCCCTGGTCTGGAAGCCTGTCTGTCCCGGCTCCTCTCTCCTCTCTCCGTCCCATGGCCACTGCGCCATGAGCAGCGTCCCTCGGCCTTGACCCCTCGGCCATGCACATTTTGCCTTGGAGCAGGCCTGGCACGAAAGACTGAGACTTCAGAGCAGTGCCATGGGCTGTGGGTGCTGGGTGCTTTGGACCAGCAACAGGAAAGCCACCAGGCGAAGACCCCTGCCAGGGGACGGGCGCTGGCCAGGCAGCATCGCCTATTTTCATAACTAAGATGGAGCCTGGCTCAGAAGCGCATCAGAGGAGCTACCTTGCCATAAGCCTCCTCCTCCTGGCGCGGGTTGGCCCCACAGAACAGGCCACCCCTCCTGTCCCTCTCTCCTTACCTCCTCAGACTTGGAATCTTCTCTGGATCCTTCGCAGCACAGAAAGTTCCAGCCTGGATTCCAGTCCCGGAAGCCCCCTCTCCACTGGAGCGGAGCCCTGGGTGACATGCAAAGGAACACCATTGGTTTCTACCCCTGAACCCTCAACGTGGCACGGGCTTCTGCCCTCGGGGGCTGCTGGAGCGAGCGCCCTCTGCAGGAAGAGCTGCTCCTGCGCCACACAGCGATGACAAGACTCTGGGAGTGCCAGAGAGAGGACGTCATTAGCGCCTGGGCGCCTCTGCTTGAAGGGAAGCTCAGCGTCGAGTCCTCCTCGCGAACCCAAGAGCGCGTGGCTTTTGCACTTCATTCATTATTTACGTTGTCTTTGATAATGATCAAAAGACAGTCTTCAGCTCATTTTCAAATCACTTATGGAGTTCCTTTTGACTCCCTCCTCTTCTCCTGGTTGAAAAGAGCCACCATCCATCAGAGGGTAATGAAAAATGCAACAAAAACCATAACCTGATGAAACATTAATGTGACAACCAAGCTGCAAAAAAATCAGAGGGACTTAGGGAAATACAGATATTAATGATCATAGTTATCCAGGGTACAAAGTGGCCCTTGACTTAAAAGGACTGAGAGGCTGGGCATACTTGGGAAACATAATGGCAGGCATCTGGCGTAGAGGGTTGGCACAGCCTCAGAGGCACAGTGGGAGCCGTGTACATGGAGCACTCGCTCCCAGGCAGGGTCTCAGGCCCCACTCAGGCCTAGCGTCTCAGGCGTGCCCTTCCCCCTAGGTGACTCACCTGCGTGAGCTGAGACCCCTGAGTGCACTGAGGTGCTGAGTCACACTGCCCTGTTAGTCTGACAGCACCACCCCTGGGCTGTGTGAGTCTGTGTAAAGGCTTTGATCTCCTCATAAACGGGATGCTACCGTTTTCCCCCAGGGCCCGCTTTTCCACCTGTCATGGCACCTGTAATGGTTGATGCATTGTGCCAGCTGGAGAAGCCCAGAAGCTCAGCAAATGTGACCCACAGGTCTACAGCCTAGGGTGTAGAGGACCCATTCTAGGGCGGGTAGCCTGCACACCCGTAGGGGGAGTGCCTGTTACCCCCTTTCTTGCTCTTGTTGCTTTTGCTCTCTTCCACTGCCAAGAAAAGTTGCCCTTCAGTCACGCCACCCTTCCTTGGAGCCAGTGGATTACAGACTGAAACCTCCACAAACTGTGGGCTAAATAAATGTGTCCTCCCTTAGCTTTGGGCACTGGGTATTTTATCTCAGCAAGGGGAGACAAGTAACTAAGATACCATGGCAAGGGGCCGGCGAGATGGTTCAGTGGTCTAAAGCGCCTGCTTAGGAAAACTCAGGCAACTGCAGGGACTGCAGTTCGATCCCCGGCACCACATGCTGCGCCAGCCCCGCCACCAGGGCAGGCTGAGCCAGCCACGAAATGAATAAAGAAAGAAACAAACACAACAAGCAAACAAATAAATAAATAAATAAAAATTAAAAAAAAAAGATACCATGGCAAACATATCACAGACTCGCCATACTTTGAAAGCCAAAGAAATGTTGTGGATTCTTTAAACTTTAAAAGTTTAATGTCAAAAATGTTTAAAACCCAGAAGAGAGAACATTGAGGTAAGGAAAGTATATAATTTTCTCAGCATATCAGAAAAAAAGAAAAAATTTATTTATTTATTTATTTATTTATTTCTATGTATTGGCACAGGGTCCCACTATGCAGGTCAGACTCATAGTGATCCTCCTGTATCAGCCTCCCCAGGGCTAGGAGTATAGGTGTTCCAGGGCACCTGGTTGCAGGGCCAGAGCAGCATGTGGTGCCAGGGATCGAACCCTGGTTCCTACCCTGGCCTAAGCAGGAGGCTAATCTGTTGAGCTATCTCACTGGCCCTAAAATTTCTAAGGCATATGTAAATGTATCAAACGTTTCCTTAAAATGTTGAAGTGGAAACCGGGTGCGGTGGCACACGCCTGTAATCCCAGCACTTTGGTAGGTTGAGACAAGAAGATCATTGCAAGTTCAGGACCGGCCTGGAGGTGTGAAAGTGAGCACAAGGCTGGCCTGAACTGCAGGGAAAGGCCCTGTCTCCAAAAAAAAAAAAAAAAAAGTTCAAGCAGTAAGGAATATCAAAAATAATTCTTAATAATTCTTAGTATTATTTTAGTAGGAGGAGCCCACTGTCCATACACAGAAGTTACAGTGGGCCCTGCCTTCTTTACAGGATAAAATACGGATGCGAGGTGCTCATGACCCAGCATCTCTGCTCCCAGTTCAGCATCCCTGACCCCACAGAGAGCGGCCTCAGCATCTTCAACCTGGCTGGCCCGCCATGGTCAGTCTGTCCTGGATAACACTAAAAGCCCTTCATTGGTCTCAGGGTCAGTTAAGGCCTCACAGTGCCTCTCCTGATTGCCCATCCAGTGTGTTGAAGTTTAGTCTCCAAGAGGGCATGAAGGCAATCCCGACTCTGACCCAGAGAAGGGGACACACTCTGGAGACCTGGCCTTCAGAAGTGTGAACGAAGAAGCTAACCATCGTCTCTGTAAAGGAGACAAAGAAGCACATGTGGAACAGGAAGAGAGGAGGCGAGGGAGGGACGGAGGGGGGAGGCAGATGACGGGGACTGCAGGGCCGTGGCACCACACGGGGCATTTCTTCTGCTATTAAATTTCACCTCAAGATATTTGAAACTGCTTATTACAAAAGCAGGAAGCATCAGTAAAGAACAGCTCTTCTCTCCTACCTGTGATTTGCAGCCCACAGATGGATAATTCCAGAAGTGCCCTTGAGCCCAACCCAATAGCCTAGTTTGCCAAGATTTTTAAAGATAATAATTCACATCCTAGTTTACACATTCCAAGAATCTTAGTTCTTCCCCAAACATAATACCCTTGTGGTTACTTAGATCAAAGTGATCATTTCTAAGCACACTTGGGTCAATCTCTACAGGAGCTTGGTAGGCAGTGTGTAGCGACAGCACCTCCTGATCAGAGCTCAAAAGAGCCACATGCTTCTTCCCCTGGCTTTCTTTTCATCCAAGTCCAGGAAAGATTTTGAAACAAAGAGTCTATTATAAGATTATTTTGCAGTTAACACATATTTTTTGGTTGAGGGGCTTTCATTAGAAAACATTTTGCTTTAGCTTATTCATTTAAAAATCTTAAATTTCATCTTTTAAAAATAATTGTTTAGTAGCTGGGAAGATAGTTCCGAGGCACAAGTGACTACCTGGCAAGCTCAAGGTCATGAGTTTGAATCCCAGTCCCTCAAAATAAATAGATAGATAGATAGATAGATAGATAGATAGATAGATAGATAGATAGATAAAAAATGTTCATACTGTTAGTGCAACAACAGTTACTATGTGCCAGTTCCTCTTTTAGGTACTTGAAAAAAAAAGTTATCTTTAGGGAGCTCACCATAGACAATAAGCAAAACAAATAAAGCAGGTAATAGAAACCTATTTAATTAGAAAAGAAAGAACAAAAGGGCTGGCAGGTGTCCAGGAAGGGGGTGTCCAGGAAATTTTAATTAGAGAATCAAGACAGTCTCATCAACAAAGATCAAGAGAAAGGGAGAAACATAGTGTACATACGTTTTTAAAAATATATACGAAACAACAATTATTTTAAAAATTGGAAACCATATCTAGAGTGACTCTTGTTTTACCTCTTGGCAGTCTTGAATATCTCAGATGCTGTGATATTTCCAAACTATTCTTAGAGTCATTTTCAGTGCTTTCTTAAAGCAGGGGAATCCTGTGCTATATGAACTTTTAGGTGGGACTCGAACCTCTAAACCCAGGGAGCCGAGAAAACAAAACCAGAATTTCCTCGTTCATTTCCCCTCCAGGATCCTGAGGACAGTGTCTAACCCTGTGGCTCACAGGCGATTCTGCTCCTGCCCTAGCAGTTATCAGAACTAGGGGTGCTCAGAGTGGCTTCTGGAGGCCAGGGGTGCACCAAGCATTCTACAGTAGGATGTGCTACACAGCTCCCCCACAACCAAGGATTTCCCACCCTAAAAGGTTGGTGACAGGGTGTTAAGAAACACTGGGCTCTGGCTGGCCAAATAGCTGAGCAGATTCAAGCAGCGTCTACAAGCAGGGACAGGGCAGGGGCTCAATCCCCGGGGGCAGCAGCCCCTGGGCTGCGCTGAGACTGCAGTTGAGACTGGGTGTGGTGGCACATGCCTGTCATCCCAGCTCTTGGGAGACTGTAAACAGGTGGATCACTACAAATCCAATCAAGAAAGAAAGAAAGAAAGAAAGAAAGAAAGAAAGAAAGAAAGAAAGAAAGAAAGAAAGAAAGAGAGAGAGAAAGAAAAGAAAGGCAGGCCTCAATTTAGTAGGGATTCGTTACATTCCCTAGGCCTGAGTTTCCTTGCCTATAAAATAAACATGTGATAGTGTCAAAAATTAAAAATGAAATAGTAAAGTGAAATTTTTAGTACATTTTCTGGCAAAAAGTTACCCAAGAGTGAATGATTGTCACTACAGCTTGATGTCCCAGCAGCTTCCACAACTTTAGAGAACTGCCCCAGCTAAACCAAGTCAGGGGCTCTGGGGACCGCGTGGTCACTCAGCATGGGGCAGCAGAGGAGCTTCCTGGTGTTGTGGATGCCAGTGGTTGGCTCCTTGACCAACAGTGAGAGCTGGCGCCGTGGGTGCCAAGGATGGCGCTGCCCACCCCCCTCTCCACTGAGCAGTGCAAACTGAGGGGCAGCGAATGTGGGAGGCGAAAGAAGTCTTTATGGGGAAAACAGGAAAGAGAAATATTGATGGGGAGTAGTACATTCTAGCAACTTCAACAGTAAGTCTCCCCATGGAGGGCTCTCCGGTATGTGGACCCCAAGTGGTAGACTCAAAAACCTGTTTCTTTAAATTATAAAATCCACCAAGCCTCCTAATCTGAGCATCCTGAGAGCTGGACTTCTCCACTGATGTGGTCAATCCAGGAGCCACTTTCATTCGGTAATGGTGTTTGAGAAAGAAGGAAGTAGGGCCCTCGCTAGTTGGATTTGTTTTTCCATTGAGTTCTCCGAGTCCAAGGCGCAGTGTGTCGTAGCACTGACACTGAGAAGACTTCTTCTATGTCTGTTTATCCAAGTATCCAATACCATTCTCATTGTATTTGAAAACAATAATGAAGAATAGCTATAAAATCTGAAAGGCATAAAACTTTAGGAGTTGAAATGACTTTAAGGAATATTGTATTTTAAAACATTGAGGACTGCAGGCGAGAGTCAATGGCTAATGCGAAGGGACTTCTTCCTTCAAGCTCTTCAGACAGCAATTCTGACAGTGGAGCTGGCAAGCAGTTAAAGAGAAAATGGCAAGCTGCAGCTAAGCAACCTAGAAAGAAGCCAAGGGCCGGTGAGACTTCTAGAGCGCTGCCATCTCCTGAGCACAGCAACAACAACAGCAGTGAGAATAACATGTTCCCCAGTGGGGAAGCAAGGTATTTCATGCAAGGGGCTTGTAAAGAAGAAGATAACTGTGGCAACTCACACGACCTCCCCGGCGGTCCTGACTGTCCCAACCGTGTAGTATGCAAGTATTTCCAGCAAGGGTACTGCGTGTGTGGAGACAGCTGCAAAGGTGACCACAGCAAGCCACTGAAACAGGAAGAAGAAGAAGAAGCTCCTACAGATCTAACTGTAAAACCATCCCTCACTGTCGCCTCAAGTCTTTCCTCCTTCACTGGACCACTGGGGGAGACAAAAGGTGAGCACAGCAAGCCGCTGAAGCAGGAAGAAGAACAAGCTCCTACAGATCTAACTGCAAAACCATCCCTCACTGCCACCTCAAGTCTTCTCTCCTTCACTGGACCACTGGGGGAGATAAATATGAGCGAGGCTGATTCCAGAAATATGAGCTTCCCAGCCATTGGCCCAGGGTCCAAGGACTGGGTGAATGCCATTGAGTTTGTACCTGGGCAGCCCTACCGTGGTCACATTGCCCATACATCCACAAAGGTCCCCTTTCAGAGCTCACTGCCCACGGCAGAGTCAGAGGTGGAGACCAAGGAACAGATCTGCCCCTATGCCGCCATAGGAGAGTGTCGCAGTGGGGAGAACTGTGTGTACCTGCACGGGGATGCCTGTGACATGTGTGGGCTGCGAGTCCTGCATCCAGTGGATGCAGCCCAGAGGTCTAAGCACATAAAATCCTGCATTGAGGCCCACGAGAAGGACATGGAGCTGTCCTTCGCCATGCAGCGCAGGAAGGACATGATGTGTGACATCTGCATGGAGGTGATATAGGAGAAGGCCAAACCCAGCGAGCGCCGCTTTGGCATCCTCTCCAACTGCAACCACATCTACTGTCTCAAGTGCATTCGTGAGTGGAGGAACGCTAAGCAGTTTGACGTCAACATTGTAAAGTCCTGCCCTCAGTGCCGGATCACGTCTGACTTTGTCATTCCAAGTGAGTACTGGGTGGAAGAGAAAGAAGAGAAACAGAAACTCATTCAGAAATACAAGGAGGCCATGAGCAACAAGGCATGCAGATATTTTGGTGAAGGCCGTGGGAGCTGCCAATTTGGAAGAAACTGTTGTTATAAGCATGCGTACCCTGGTAGCCTCTGATGGCCATGGAGAGGAGCCACAGAGACAGACGGTGGGAGGGGACACCACGCTGAATGACTGAGGATGAGTGGAACTTGTTTCACGATGAGCTGAGACTTATGAGTTGGACCCACAGTGACTTTGCATGGCACACGAAATGGCCTGCCAAACCTTAGACAGTTGTCCCCTGTGCCAGTGGTGATGTGTGGCTCTCCTAGGCCAGCCTCTGAACTCCAGTGGCTTTGTGGCCACTTACCATGGCCTGCTCTTTCCCCACTTCCCCAAGAGTGTGTTGTCTGTTTCAAAAAGTTATAAAAATAGATTTTCAAGTTAGAAAATAGAACAGACTATCTTGAGGGGGCAAATATAATAATGTTGATAATGTTGCAGAGGGAACCAGTCTGTATCCTGAGCTGTTTGGTTTCTTTTTTTTATTTTTTCTGTTCCTAGAGTCTCTTATGTATTTCTGTGTATTTGATAGGTGTGAATAAGACAGCATGAACTTTACCCCGACACGCACCCCTGTCTGCAGAAAGTAAGACATTTGTTTACTTTTGAGTTGTTAAAGAATCAAGACTTTTGTAACCTTAGATCAAGTTAGCATAAGAGTTAAAAAAATTTTGGAAACAACATCCTAGTCTTCATTTGAACTCTATCACATCTCATTTCTCTATTCTTTCTCAGAATTTAATACTAGGACTCATTCAAGCCAGGCATAGTGGCACATGGCTGTGAGTAATCCCAGTACTTGGGAGGCTGAGTCACGGATTGCCACAAGTACAGGGCAGCCTGGGTTGGATAGTAAGACCATGTCTCAAAATAGACCAGGTCTGATGGTGTACACCTGTAGTCCCAGAACTCAGGATACAGGCAGTAGGGTCACCGTGAATTCAGTCTGAACTACATAGTAAGAGCCTGTCTGGAGAAAAAAAAAAAAAAAGTCCAAAATAAAAACCCCCAAACCAGGATTTACTCAGTGTAAGACAATTGGGCGCAGGGCCAGTAGGTCCTGGATTACAGAGAAGCCGTATGCAAATGTAAGACTTTCACTTCTGGTTCTCCACCAATTTCCTGATGACACCTCTTTATTCCTCAGTGCCATAGCTCTCATTCGCAGTAGTGGAATTTATGTATTAACCTATTTCGCAGTTAAAGTACAATTCCTGTTGGAAATACGAAAAGAAAAAAAATATGAGAAGGACTTTTTTTGGCTGGCTCAGGCTGGCTTAAGGGCGGATCTAGTCAGGCATGTGCAGTTGGGGATTGAAGTGCAGTCCTCTGTGCCTGACTGGGTTTGCCCAAGCAGGAGCTTAAACAACTGAGCTAACCCACAAACCCCAAAAATATGAAACATTAAATAAAATAGCATTTTTTTCTTTAGTCAGATTTTATTGGAACATTTTAGGTAGACATAATGATCATGTTTATCATAGAGAATTTGTACCTGTACATGAGATAACTTGATTCTGTGCTTTCCATTTCCGTCCCCTCCCTTCAAACCCCCTTCTTTTTCCCATTTACAAAAGCTGTGTCTCTATTTTTTTCCTTCCCTTGTTCCCCTCTCCATTTGAACATTTTTAAAAACAAATTTTCTTCTATTTCACAAGTAAAATAGTATTTCTGTCATAAACTTTTTCTTTTAAATTAGTAATGTTGGAGACTGAGTCTAGGTCCTTGTGCCTGCTAAGCATGTACTATACCATTAAGACCAAAAAACCTTCAATAATTGAGAAAAATGGTTTTTGGTTTTTTTTTTTTCCTTCATCCTACTTGATTTTTTGATTTTTTCTCCCAAAAGTGAGAATTGAACCTGGGGCTTTCATGCCTATGTTCTACCAGAGTTGCCTCCTCAGCAAGAGAATAAACAAATGTCAGTTGCTCTGTGTTTGCTTTGCTTAAAAGGGAATGCATGTATTAACTACATTCATTGATTGTGGCTCTGGACTTCTGGTATAA
>PVKN010012666.1:0-20568 GCA_004027915.1 Capromys pilorides
TCATTTGTAATTTTTCTACCTTAATACTACTTTGTACTCTCTTTTAAAAAAAAAGATCGGAGGTGCCAATCCAGTCTGTATATTAATCAAGACGTCGCCCATCCATAATCGCAGCATCGCAGTACAAATTAATTCACACATTCAGATCAGCTGCTTCCAAAAAACCCTATCACTAACCACATGAAGCTTTCAGTAAATATCTGGATACAAACCATAACAGTGATTTTAAAATTTAAAAGAGAACATAGTTTAAAAAAGAATATGAATGACCCCTTTATGGAAAAGGAAATGCCAGAGCCCTGTGTGAGAAATAGTATGGTTTTATTGTGAAGGAACACAGATTAAGATTGAATATTATTTGTCATTTATCAGGAGACAAGAATTTTAAAAATGCTGATAGATATTGAGGGCACAGGAGAAATATGCTCTTGTGTTGTATATAGAGCTGAATTGGTACAGTTATGCAGGGCAGTTTGGAAATACAATAGTTCTAATTGATATACATCTGACTGAAGAATTCCATTTTAATTTCACTTGCAAAATTGTACAGATTTATTGGAGCACTATTTAAGATTGCAAAATGCAGGCCGGCCAGATGGCCTAGCAGACTAAACTGCCTGCTTAGGCATAGCACAGCAACTGGGGTTCAATCCCCGGCCTGCTGTGGTAGCCCTGCCCCCAGGGCACACTGAGACAGCAATTGAGACTGGGCGTGGTGGTGTGCACCTGTAATCTCAGCACCTGGGAGGCTGAAAACAGGAGGATGACTACAAGTCAGATCTGTGTAGTGAGACTCTGAACACCCTGTAGACCCTGTACCAAATACATTAAAAAAAAAAAAAATTTCAAAATGGGAAAAATTTTGAAACGTCAGTAAAGAATTGAGTAAATTATGGAGTGTCCATACTTAATGAATGTCATTAAAAGTAACATACATACATGCATAGATATTTTATGTGTCTGACCTGTCACTTTGCAAAGCTCATCACAGAAGTTGATGTGGTATAAATCTGTTTAAAGTATAAAGTGTCACTGTCTTAGTTACTCTTCTCGTTGCTGGGACAAACACCCGACGCTCAAAATGAGGGAAGGAAAGGCTTATTTAGCTTACAGCTACTGGAGGTTTCAGTCCACATACAGCTGGCTCCAAGGCAGAGAGGCACATGGCAGAGGACAACCTTTCATGGTGGCAGCTAAGAGCAAGAGCAGGGAGAGCTAGCGGCAGCTGAAGCAGCTCACTTCTCTTCCTTCCTTAAATTGAAATGCAGATCACTTGCCGCAGGGCAGGTGCAGCACCCATTTCCACAATAATCAGTTACAAATTCCAGAACCTGCCCCGCCCCATGCCCCATGACTGCATGAGGCTTTGGGGGGACACCTATGCACAAACCATAACAGTCACTCGAAATGGTGATGTCTGTGAACGTCTGATTTTCAGCAACATCTGAACGAACTGATGACAAAGAAGTGGCTGGTAGGCTCAAATGCTGTGGACACCATCTGTGTCACTGTAGAAGACTATTTTAATGATTTTGCCAAAATTAAAAGGCCATATAAAAAGGTAAGGCATAGTATACTGCATCCTTCCTTGTGTCTGCTTTAGATTACATTGTCAGTTTAGTTCCACTGGTCGTTGTGATAGACCCAGGGGAGGGAGGTGGCATCGGTGTCATGTGGGCTGGTGATGGACAGGTAGAGGCAGGGGCTTCTGACTGAAGTGATTGTCTTCTCTAGCCCTTCCGAGAACCCACTAAAGGTGGAGACAGACCTGGGACCCTGTGCATGAGGGGACATTAGTATCACCAGAGACACCCAGAAAGGCCAGCGAGGAGAAACAGCAGCTCCTCTCAGATTCCAACATACTCCTGGCCGAGGCCAGTGTCCCTGGCTGGGCAGTACAGGTCCAGTGAGCACTTGGAAGCCTGTTGGCAGCTGAGGAAAAAACATGTCCGATCACCTGCCCCATGCAAGCTTACCCTGGCCTCGGGACCAGGACTCCTACTTGGCCGTTGTGGTGTCCCCATGTCTGTGCTTTCCTCGTCCAGACCTCAAGTGCCTTGGTTGTTGTTATCAACAGTGTTAATTCCAGGATTAGCTTCCGACCATTGGTTTCTGCGTTTTAGGGGGAAGTGGTGTAAGAGATCTGCCTCACCCCTGGCACTTCACACAGTTTCCTCATTGACCCCAGCCTTCAGTCCCCGAGCCCCTTTGTGAGCTCTATGTGAGCAGTTGTACCTGAGTCATGTTGTTGCGCACCATCTTCATTTCTGGTCCGTCCACCTTTTGTGCTTTTTCGTTGTTCAGACCCTGATTGTTTACAAAGGCTCTTCAAATGGCCACTCGCTGCTGTCAGGAGGCCTCTTATCAGAGATTGCAGAGAGAATGCTGGAACCAACCCCTACCTCTAGCTGGTTGTTAGCACCGTAAAAGCAAACTTCTGGCCAAAATATTCCAGGACTTGGTGTATTTGCAGCTGATGCAGAAATGGCTCCAGGGTTCTTGTAACTTTAGTCTTCAGCCAAAGCAGAGATGTGGACAGTTCTGATGAGCCAGCCTCTAGACTGCTGGTGGGTCCTCGGCGACATGGGAACATGAGCCTTAGGTGCCACTCAGCAGCTTGTGGGCAGGGCCAGCTCCGGTCCAGTGGCACCCAGCCCCCAAGGTTCTAATGTGGGTGCAGCGTGCACTACCCCAGTGTGGACGAGTCTAGGTGCACACTCCAGAGGTCCTTCAGAAGAGGCAGCCCTGGCAGTAGCCCTGAGGGAAACCGTAGGCCTGTTGTCACCTAATGCTAAAGTCATCTTTGTCCTCTACCCTGGCCAGAAGGAGGGCCCTGGGTCCAGAAAGAGGCTATATATATGAGTAATGTGTGGATACATTGCATGTATCATGTGTGCTGTATGTGGGAAATGTTGGCAGATATAAATGACTTATGTTGAAACGAGTGGCCAGAGTCCTCAGTGCTGCCTGCGCCTCACTGTGCTTCCTGTGTTTTGGCACATGGCAACATGCTTGCTGTGGGGCTGTGGTGACCATGCTTCCTGAGGTTGAGGAGAGCCCTTCTCTTCCTGACTTTCTAGGGCTGACATGTGTGAAGTTTGGTTTCATTTACTGTTCTCTGGGTTTGTTTTGGTAAGTGCTATTTCTGCACCTACTGCAGTGGTTGCAGTACTTTGTCCTTGAGCTGGATAGAGTGTTTCAAGCTGTTTCTGTGGCAGTGAGTTTGTTGGTGACGGTCTACTCATACTTCCCGGGGCCTCGTTGTCCAGTACCCTTCTGGGACTTCTGTCTTGGTTCTTCCGGCTAGTGACTGAGCTTGCAGTGGCCTAACACTGACTGAGGAGAGCTGCCTGTGTTGTGCCCGAGCCCAGCAGAATCTCCCCAGACCCACAGATGCATTCAGGGTGGGTGGATGCTGCTAGTCCTGTTGCAGATGCTTCTTTTTCTTCTCAGACCAGCTTTGGTCAGCTGAATATTTCTAGGGCTTGTACGTTTTACTCTTCATGTGTCTGTGGCTGGTTCCTGGTCATTCTCAGTGTGAACAGTATGCTCTCTGATTACCCATGGTCAGCTCTTTTATGAGTGCAGCAGACACACAGCCACCCAGAGTCACCATCATGAGTAACTCAGCTGACATCTACGTCACTAGCATCTTAGGACGGGGCTTGCTCACCTTTCATTGTGGTTGCTTACCTGAACGTGTTCCCTAAGAAGAGTACGGTCAGGGGAGTGGAAGTGTGTGGCCAGCAGGAAGTGCTTGCCTAGGGTGTGCAAAGGGGCTGGGTACTGCACACATACACTCACACACGCCACTATAGTGGTGTTTGTTTTCAAACTTTACATAGTGGGATTATTCTGTCCAAGCCGGCTGAGGGGGTCATGGAACCTCTCAACATCTCCTCCTCACTCAGATGCTGGACATGCTCCGTGGTGTCCTTGCGGAGGTGTGAGGCTGAATGCAGTGTTGCCAGGAGATCTTGCCTGTGTCCAGACTTAGGGCCCTTTCTGGGCAGCAGCAGGTCATTGTGCCTTTTTGGTCACGGGTTGTGTCTGAGAGACCTCTCATTGTGGTTTAAATGGGCACCTCCTTCCCTGTCCGTGGTGCCCAGGGCCCTTACTCTATTGATCATTTGAAATTCCTCTTTGATGAGGTGTTGCCACATCTGGGATGTCTGTGAAAGTTCTGATTTACTTGTAGGGTTTTTGTGTGTGCTCTGAAATGAGTTTTCACCTGGCCATGTGTGTTGTGGCTCTTCCTTCTGTGTCTGTTTCTGTGATTGGCTGAATTATGTCTCCTTCAAAATGTTGAAGCTCTGGCTCCTGTTCCTAGACTGGGGCTGTACTAGGAGGTAGTGTTTCTAAAAAGCAGTTGATGGAGGCAAAGCCCAAGGCAGGTGAGTGGGCTGGCTCCTGTGAGACCTCTCTTCTGGTGCCCTCAGTGGTTGTCCTGAGGGGAGGGTGAATCCGTGTAGCTTCACTCCTCCTGTAAGCTGTGTGAAGCAGTGTGAGATTAGTAATTTCTGCCCCTTTTCATGATTTTTTTTTTTTTTGAGAAATGCTGCCCTTAATTTTAATGCCTTTTTTGTTTCTTAAAAAACCTTTCTTTACCCCATACCCCATCATACAAAAATTATTTGAAAGTTGGCGATAAACCTACCCTGGAATGCAGTTTTAATCCTTTTGTGTGTGTGTGTGTGTGTGTGTGTGTGTGTGTAACTGGGGATCAAACCCAGGTCCTTGCACTTGCCAGGTAGGCACTTGTGCCCCTGAGGTATCCCCCTGGCCCCCTGGAATGGAGTTTTATCTGCATGTATTTCAGCAATTACATTTTGTTTAAATTATAATTTGATTTTCAGACTTAATCTAGTCAGTTTTGTTTCTTTTCGCTTGTACTCATTTGTATTTTTTTTCATTAAGTATTTGTATTTTGGTTTTTAGTCAGGGTCTGAAAACCTTGGGCTGGGCAAGTACCACCCTGTGTTAGAGCATGGTATCTTGTACTAACATGGTGCCACCTGCTCACACAAGCCTTGCTGTGGCACTGTCGCTGTGTATTTGTGACCTCCAGCCATTCTCACATTGGAGATGTTCCTCCAGGGACAGAATGTGCTCCTCCTGACATGGCTTAGCCTTTGCCTGAAGCCGTGTTCTGTGTGTGGTCCACAGCTGCCTAGAATGAAGATGGCAGCACAGTCCCCTGCCAATGCCTGGTACCCTCTCTGCCAAGTTATGGGAAGTAGCCAGAAGCTCATGGTGACATCTCAGATGTTCTTAATAGATTCTCTCCAAAAATCCCCTCCTATATGGATGAAAACAGTGTGCTCTGGCTGCTCTCCTTGGCCTGGGCTTATTGGGCTAGCCGTCACCCACCAGAGTGGCAGAGGTGCAGCTGAGTATGTTTTTGCCAGAGGATGACGGCCGAGGCACACCGGCGCGTGGTAGTCGAGTACCTGCGGGCTGTCATGCAGAAGCGCATCTCTTTCCGGAGCCCTGAGGAGCGCAAGGAGGGTGCTGAGAAGATGGTCCGGGAGGCTGAGCAGCTGTGCTTCCTGTTCCGGAAGCTGGCATCTGTGAGTTGCAGGCGTGGCTAATGGCACTGGGGCTAGTCATGTGGACACAGAATCCTGTGGTCTCTTGGCTGAGTTTTGGTTTCCACCTGGGATGTGAAGTTCTGTGGGTGGGAAACATTCACAGAAGGACCCAGCAGTAGCTTAGTTCTTTGTTAGGGGCAGGGTCTGGGTCCAGAGTCCTCCTGGCTCTGTGGATGGTAAGTGCATTACCAAGAGACTCAAGCCATTAGTGGCAGCAGTTGATTCATCAGGCAGTAGCCCCATGGCTCAGTGTCATGATACCTACTTTCCTGTCCATTCCCCACCCTTCTCTCTTCTGTTCTGAAATCCTGATTGCCACCCAGTGACCTGACTTGAGGCCGCTACTGTGCCCATTAAAAGGCTGGGTCAGGCCCCTCTTCTGTATGGTCAAGGTGTCTGCAGGGAAGGCAGGGCTCTGGTCAGAAAGGGGTGGGGCAGTTAGAATGAAGCTGTGGTTCTGCTCTCGAGGAGTAGCAAGGCCACCCCTCACTGTGCTGTTTTCCAGGGCTTTGGTGAAGACGTGGATAGTTACTGCGAGACCATAATTGCTGTGGCAGAGGTTATTAAGCTAACAGACCCTTCTCTGCTCTACCTGGAAGTCTCAACACTGGTCAGCAAGTATCCAGACATCAGGTAATCACTGTGCATCTTCCTGCTGAGCAGGGAGTTTGGATGGCGAGCTACACACAGGGCCAAGCGGCAGCCACTGGCACCAGCTGGGTATGTGGCTGAGGGTAGCTGTGGAGGGGAGGGCAGCAGCGTGACTTCTGTGCAGTGATCTACCCACCCTACTGCATGCACAGGCCTCTGCCTGTGTGGACAGACATCTGCGGTACAGTCTAGCTGTCTGTGGGCAGTGATGGGTTTGGTAGAGAAGGTTGGGGTCTCGGAGCAGCCAGACAGGTAGCTCTAGGAAACCCTGTCCTGCAATACTTGTGGGACCTAAGGAAGGGAGTCTGTATGCCATGTATGGCTGGGACACCCTTCTCCATTTGTAACTTTAGAGCCCCTGAGGTTGGGCTGAGGTAAGGGGCACTCATGTCCCCTAGCCTGGTGTTGGGCCTGGTATTGGCTTGGCCTTTGTGACCCTGTCCTAGGATCCTGCCCCTCCTTGACAGAGTAATGTGGCTGAGCTCAGTCTGAGTCCACTCCTTGCTGCTTCAGCTCTGCTGAGGTCCAGAGTGAGCTCCTGAGCACTGAGTCCCGCTAGAGGGGCCATCCTTGAATCCAGGGACTCTCAGAGCATGTATAAAGCCATGTGTGAAAAGACCACAGTAAGAAGAAAATCAGGGTCAAGGTGCCTTTGTCTGCATATCCACACCTGCCTCTCAGCAGTTGCCGTCGGGCATCAAGTGACAGTAGCTATGTAGACCAACGCTAACGCCTTTGCTCTCTGCCGCAGGGATGATCACATCGGTGCACTGCTGGCCATGCGTGGGGATGCCAGCCGGGACATGAAGCAGACCATCATCGAGTCACTAGAGCAGGGCTCCACGCAGGCAAACCCCAACTATGTGCCCCTTTTCAGGGAGATTGTTGTGCCCAGTCTGAATGTGGCAAAGCTCCTCAAGTAGCCGGCCATCTGCTTGTGCGTGTCTCTGAGGCATTGTGTCTCTACTTCCAGATGCACATTAAAGCAAATACCCCTCTGCAGGGCCACCACTGGCGGTCTTGACTACAGTGTGCCTGTCTGTCCTTTCAGATGCCCAAGTGTGTGGGATGACTCCTGGATGCCTGGTTCTGTGGGTTTTTCCTCCCTGATGTAAATATGCTTTGTGAAGATGTCTTTGTGTAAAGCCTCTTGGTCACCTGTGGGAAACATGTGTGCGTGTCTCTTACTCCCCTGTTATGGGCCGCCTTCTGCCCAGAGCACACACTCAAGGCCTCTGCTACCTGATTAAAAGCAGCAAAAGCCAGGCGGCTTGTGCCTGGTGATGTACCATTCCCAGAAGCTGCTGCCGGGCCCAGCTTCACCCTGGCTTCCCTGACTGTCCCTAGGTGAGCTCCTTGGTCTTCAGTACAGAGGAGCAGCTAACCTGCTGGACACCGGGATCCCTACCCAGAAGCTCAGGGGCAGTACTGGCCATTTCAGGCACACAAGGATGAGCAGTGTCAGGAGCACATCAGTAGAAAGGGACATGAAATGAATATTTGGAATATGTTGCAGGATCTATATGTCATGCTGAATTGATGCAAAATCCCTGAAGTAATTTTTCCTGAGTCAGCCTTGCCTTTATAGCATCTGCCTTCAGTGATAGCATCGCTTTGTAGTTGTTCTTTTTCTTTCTTTTTGGTGGTGGTGCTGTGGGTTAAACTCAGAACATCATGCATGCTAGGTAAACGCTCTACCATGAAACTACTCCCTAGCACCCACTCCCTTTTGTGGTACTAAGATCTGAACTCAGGACCTTGTGCTTGCTAGGCAGGATCTTATAAAATTGCCCAGACTGGCCTTGAGCTTGCAGTCTGCCTGCCTCAGTCTCCTGAGTAATTGAAATAACAGGTGTACACTGCCATGTCTCAGTAATTTTTAAGCTACGCTACCTAAGAGAATTGCACCCAGAATGGGCAGTGAGCTCCTGTCCCTTAAGGACTCTGCATACCTGTTCAGCAGAGCAGTGCCAGCAGCTCCACGATAGGACAGACATGGCCTGTGGTGTCCCTGTCCCCAGCCCCGGTGTTCACAGAGGGTCAGCCTCGTCCTTGGGGCTCTAGAGTCCTGAGAGGCGGAGAGCATGGCAGTAAGCGTCCTGGGGACGTCATGCACTGACGGTGTGCGCTGTGTTCTGCTCTGAGCATGCGTACAGTGCTGTGTCTTCTCTCCGTCTTTGAGATGGCACAGTTGATGTTCTGCTTTTGTTTCGTCCTCACAAGCTAAGGATAATTCACAAATAGGCCTTTGTCTCAGAATAGAATTTAGTGAAGATTGGAGAGGTTCAGAAGAGACCAAGCCACCTTAGTGACATCCAGTTGCTGCTGTGGTCTGCCTTCTCCATCTGGCCTGCAGTGGGTGCAACTTAATAGAACTGGAACGCACCATGCTGGCCATCAGTATGTGTAGTACATAACTTGCTCCTGCATGCTCGGCTGTAGGCCATGGTCTCTGCAGGCCCCTGGTAACTGAGCGCTAGCTCTCTGGCTAGACAGAAGTGCGTTTGTGTTTGTGCCTTTATAGGCCAGATGTGCTGGCAGCCATGGAAAGGGCACTGTCTACTTCTGGCACATGGGCAGTGTCTATCCTGACTAGAGGAAGGTTATCTCCAAGCTGCTCAGGAGGGGATACCTATGTGCCGGCCTGGGCAGGCCCATCTTGTGAGGAAGGCTGCCATCTACTTCCTGCACAGTGCAGCGTGGGGCTACTACCAGAAAGAAGCCATGTAGAGGGCAGTTATCCGTGAAGCCTGACCCCGAAGCATTACAGCCCCAGCTGCCTACAGCATAAGTCCATCCTCACCAAACTGGCAGAACAGTGCTACGCCTAGAGAGTTCCTTGGTCTTGGTCTTGGTCCCGTGAGCTCTTCCTGGCTGCTGGTACAATGGTAGGTGAGCCTCCTCCTTGTAGCTGCCTCACACAGACCTGTGCTCAGTTTGAAAGAGTGGTTGAGCCACCACTGCTCACCCTCCTCACTGGAGCAGGCCAAACTGTCCCCACACACACTCTGAGAAGAGGCCTGAGGTATTAATCCGCTGAAATGTAGCTTTGTGTAGAAATGGGATTAGTGTTGTTGTGACTGAGATGAAGTCACATAGGAGTAGGCAGGCGTCACGTGGGGACAGTGGGAGATGTGTGTTGTGGAGATAAGGTTCATGCCAGAGATGCCAGCAGCCACTAGGGGACCACCTTCATCACAACTGTGGCCTTGTGAGCCTCCTACTGAGGTCACATTCCGGTGAATTGGTTTAAGATGGCTGTGGGTGACTTCATAGCTGTGCCCAGTGGCTTCCTCACAGTGACCAGGGCTGCCTTCCAGGCAGCATGGGACATGCACTTCTGCGTCAGTGTTCACCTCAGTGCAGAGCAACTCCTTCCTACAGGAGACTGCTTTGTAAATCCTGGGGTTTTCTTTTATCAAGTTTTCACGCAAAATTTCTTGAAATGTTTGAGCTAGGCTGGCAGTCAGTCTTGGAGGTTGTTATGTGCCCCGTGCAGGTGCTGCCACCATGTATGTGGAGGGACATCTTAAGGGACATCACCTTTGATAATCAGTATCAAAGGTTTGGCCAGTTACGCTCCCAATTCACCACTTATAAAATCCACCTCAATTCCAGTTTGGACAAAATTCTTTAAATTTCCTTTCATAATAGACAACTGATACACAGTACAATGAACATCGTAACAAAATTTTTTTCAAGAAAAATACAGAAGTGAGAAGTAGCAATTTTCTAAATTTGTGTACATTACAGTACCACAAAGTAGGCCAAAGTTCGGTATTAAATAAATAGATATTCTAACAAAAATTTTTACAACAGCTTCCATAAGGAAATACATTCATGGACTGTTTACAATGGTGCCCTCCAAGGGTGTGAGGTGGATTCTCAGGACCAGCTGCTTCCTTGTCTGAACTCTGGTTCCAGCCTAGATAGTGCTGCCCCCCTTAGAGATACCAGTATGGAGCATCAAGGGGGCATCTGTCCCAGATTTGCCACCTGGCCCTTTGGCCCCTGCAGTGGGAATCAGAGCCTGCATCTCATGGCCTGAGTAGGTTAAGGCAGCTCCTATTGTGAGCAGGCTAGCCACTGGGCTGCAGGCTGGTGGGCTGCCCACCTCTTGCAGTGTCCCAGGCAAGACCCCCAAGTTGCACCAGCTGTCTGTGCTGCTGGCTGATCTCATCCATAAGGAGAGCAGCTCTTGCAAACCAGAAGTGCTGCGTTTCCTCCAGAGGACTGAGCCAGATTCAGTGACAGCAGATGGATTCCTGTCAGAGCAGCAGCCCTGAAGCAGAAGCCAAGAGGCTTTTGTATTCAACAGACTATCTGGTTCCTTTCAACAGTGCATTGTAAAAGGGAAATGTATGCTTTTCTATCTGGGACTCTGTGTGGCATTAACGCCAAGTGCTGCCAACCCCTTCTGAACCCTGAGAATGGGAGCTGTCAGCCTGGACCCTGAGACAAGGGGTTTAGTTTTCCTGAGCAGAGAGCTGGGAGTGGTTTGTTTCCAAAAAGCTACCAGGAGGGCCTTTCACCCCCTCTAGGTTTCCTCAGTGACCTTGGCAACCTTCAGCTTGTGCTCTGAGGATTGGAGGTGGCCCACTTTTCACCACTCTAGGGGTAGGACTGTCCAAGGCCACATCCCTGAGCCCTGGGGACAGTGGGAGGACGTCCAGGACAAGCACGGGGCGTTTCTTCTTGGAGACTCGAGCTTCAGGTCCCTTTCCGCCCTGGGCCTTACCTGCAAAGATCTAGGGGTAGGCATGGCAGTCCACACTGGCTCCAACGAGCTAGCTGGGTCCCCCTTTCCCGCCCTCCCCCAGCGCTGCCCCAACCTGGTCCTCAGCCACTACCTCGGTGCCAGGAGGGACAGTTTGGCTGAGACATCTGTGGGGACAGGGTAGCCCTAAGGCCCGGACTTGCTGTCAGCCGCTGTCGACCAGGATAAGGATGGGACACTACAGCTGAGATACCAACGCAAAAGATGCCACCAGCCAGAGGGCGATTGGCATCACAGAACCTTGGTGCCCATGTGGGCCTCGTGGGCCACCTCTCACAATCCAAGGTGCACAAGGATGGTGTCTCCAGATAAGCTGGCGACCTGGTAGCCCGGCAGCGAGGAAGGGTGACCCCGGCCTGGTTGCCCGGACTCCGAGTCGGTGCAGCCCCGCCGGGCACGGCGTCGCCTAGTCACAGCGGCGTCTCCTCCTGCTCCAGCGCCAGCGGCGGTAGCTCGGGGCCCGGCGGCTGCAGCGAGGCCAGCTTGCGCAGTTCTGGGCGGCGGCGCGCGCGCGGCCGCTGAAATGAGCGCCGGCTGTGCACGCGCCGCGCGGCTGCCGACCGCGCGTGCGTCCCAAGTGTCGGAGTGCGAGCAGACTGTGCGGGGCTCGCGGGTGGCAAGGGTAGGGGCTGCGGGGCAGCGGGCGGACCTCGGCGCGGGGACGAACGTCCGGTCAGTGGCGTGTCGGAGCCGGTGTCACCTGTGGGGTACAAAGCATGAGGCCAAGGCGCCACAGCGTCCAGGGCGAGGGAGGTCCCTGCAATGCCCTGCGATGCAATCCAGGCCAGCCCGCGACGGCGCCCATCCCTGTGCACACGCAGCAACCGTGCCGAGGACAGAAGGACACGGGAAGGGGATCCAGAGGAAGAACAGGGACAGGCGGGAGAACAGTAGTGAGCACCCTGGCAGCATGGTCCCCATGGCCTCTGCCAGCGTCCACCAGGCAGAAAGCCTCCTTCATCTCTAAGGGCCTTAACCCCAACGGGGTCCAGACCCACCTATCTACAACACTAATTCCCATCTGCACAGATCCCCCAAAGGAAAACCTGGAATGGCCAAGACCCTGCCGCCAGCGGCCTCCGCGGGTTCCTCACCTCCTCCTAGGTCCAGCCCTGCAGGAGCCCCAGCCAAGGTGCTGGGCAGCCACTCCTACACCTTCCCTGCACCCTGTGTGTATGCAGTAGAAGAGATCACTGCCTCTGTCCTGCGTGTGCTCCTGGGCCTGGATAACCTCCAGGGCCGTCTCCCGCACCTTGCCCTTCCTGCTCTGTGCTTCTGGGCTGGAGTGAGGCTCAGGTGGACCACACAGACTTCTGTGATCCAGCTGATAGTCTGAAAGGGAATTCTCACTAGACAACCTGAGAGCACCCTCAGGCCCTCTGGATCCCTGTGTCCTAGCAGGAGAAGCAGAGACAGACTGGTTCCTCAGCATCCCCTAAAAAATCTGCAGTCAGTGGAAGCTGGGGATCTAGGAGGAAGAGCTGCTGGAGAGAGGCGGAGAGTGCAGGTCCAGGAGAGCCCTGGAGGAAGCATCAGAGAAACAGGCATTAGAGGGGGCGCCAGTTACACGTGTGTGGAGTCAGGAAGGGCATGGGGTCGCTCCTCAGGGCTGTCAGCCATCAGGAAGGAGTCCACGGACTTGTTGCTGAGGCGGAAGGGTGCCAGGCGGCGGAAGTTGCTGGGAGACTGGGGAATCTGCACACGGGCCCTCTGGGAGGGCACCACAGTCTCCCCAAGGGACAGCCAGGGTGGCACCCTGGCAAGGATGCTGAGATCCAGGTCCTCATCCAGGGAGAACACAGGGTTGTCAATTCCTAGGAGAGAGGGCAGTGCTAATTAGCCTCACAGGAGGCCCAACAGAGCTGGGGAACAGGCTTTGGTTCAGGCCAAAGCTCCTTCTGTGACTACCACAGGTCACCTGTATGGTCCATCCTGTGCCTTTAAACCTTCAGCCCTAACTCCCATTCCTTCCCTGTCCTTGGATACAGAGACCTGGCCTGCTGGGCTGCCGACCCTGGGGAAGGTTGCCAGGGTGGAGGAAATAGCACCACAGCTGGGGCTCTGTAGCCACCAAAGGTGCCCCCCATCCCCAGTGTCCCTCACCTGCTGGAATGTCTGAGGCTGTATCCTTTGTAACATTGGCCAGAAACTCGATTCCCCCACTGGTCTCCTCAGCTTCATAATCCGGGACCTCCTCAGGGTCTGAAAATTCTAAATCTTTGGGGCAGAGAACAAGAGGAGGGAACTGGGCTGGAGCTAGAGTGACCTGAGTCCTTAGCCCCCCAGGTACACCCCCACGATTGTCATTGTGACTTCCATGACTCAGCAGCACTTGGGAAGCTCAGTAGTCAGACACTGAGGTGAGCTGGGTGGGGGAAAGCCGCCCCCTGTTCCCCTGGCCCAGCTATAGGCAGGGGCACACATTGTGGCTAGACCAGGGAGTTTGGGAAGAAAAGGCTTGACCCTGCGACCCACACACCACATCCTACCTTTTTCCTTGATGCTGAAGTTATGGGCTGGGTTGTCCAGGGGCAGCTTCCCATTGGGGATGCTGCTGTTCCTCTGTGGACAAGTTTGAACCCTTATAGATGCACCCTGCATTTAGACCCAGTCCACCCCACCCCCACCCTGCCTGTGTCTGCAGCCGTGCCTAATTCAGCTCCCTTCACTCTGCTCACACAGATCCCTTACCCTCTTCTGTGCACGCTCCCTCTTATGGAGCTTAGCTGCCTTCTTCTGGTTGATGCCCAGCTTAGCTGACTTGAAGGACTCCAGGCGCTTGCGCATGGTCCTGTGGAAGATTTCCTTGTCCTGCTTTTCAGCCTCATTGGGTATCAGCTTGTGCCGGCTGTAGAGGTGCTTGTACTGGGAAAGGGTGGTGGGACAGGCTGGCGGTCAGGAGGAGCAGCCCAGACCTCTGCATCCCAGGGAGGAAAGGACCCTAGTGGAGGAGAGGGGCTGTGCGACCCTGAGCCTACCTCCTGCCTTGGCTTATACAGGTACTGCTGCAACGTGTGGTGGGTGACCATGTCCTCTGTGTCACGGATACTCTTTCGCCGCTGCTCCAGGGACTGCATGTCCAGGCACACAGCGCTCATATTCTCCCTCCTGCACAGACAGATGCTGAGCTTGGACCTGGCCTGGGTGTTGCTGCTGCTCCTGACCAGACCTGGCGCCCTAGATGGCTCCTCTTCTGCAAGGGGCTTTATTTGGCCTCATTGGAGCCTTGACACATCCTGTTTAAGGTGCCCTGAAGTCTCCCTCCAAAGCTTCACCTGAGACCCCAGCAGCACTTGCCCATGGCTCTCCCCATCCTTAGACCTGTACCAATGACTGGCCAGAGCTGGTCATCAGCTGCCAGGCCAGCATATGGAAATCCCATACCTGCCAGGTCCCCGTCCTGGACTTCATGTCTGGGTGTACACTGAAGCCTCAGGCCCCTGCGTCTGCTAGTTCCATCCCCTCCCTCCTTGCATCTGCTTCACAAGAACATGACCTGGCTGCCTGTTCCAAAAGGTTCACCTGTGTGATGCCAATGCTGGCCCCTCTTTCTGGACCCCTTCACCCTGTGTCCAGGCCAAGAAACCCACTCAAGGCCTGCAGGCCGATGTGGTCATGGATGCAAGACAAAGGGGTATGGGCAAGGCATGGCCTCAGGGATACGTACAGAAGGTAGGAGACTGAGGCTTCCATGGTAGATGGCGGGTGTATGCTGAAGTCCACATTGACCATGTTGTCAGTGCTTGGGGAGCGAATGAAGGCCAGGGACCCACGCCGCTCTCCCTGCAAGAAGTGTCCAGTAGGCCACCAAGGAGGATGGATAGGCAGTACTTCCTACAGGTAGGCCAGGCCTGGTCGCCATGCTTGGGGACTCATGGACTCCAGGAGACAGGAATGGAATCCACAAAAGGCAAGTTCACCCTGTCCATGTCCATCCCAGGACAACCTCCTGGGGGCTCTTAGAGGTTGAAAGAAACAGTCCACACCTGGAAATTAGGAAAATGGCCTTGCCCCTAGTAGGGCTCTAACCTCCAGGCTTCAGGCCCAGAAGGGACTGTCAAAACGCAGTATATTGGTTGGGTCACTGATCTCCTATACCCCCTCAGTAACTTGGGTAGAGAGAGCAGAGCCCAAGGCCGTGACCATGAGTCAGGATCGGGTTGGCTTAGGGACCTGCCTGGTATCCAGTCACCTGCATGGAGGTGAGGAGCACCCCAGAGACAGGCAGCAGCAAGCAGAAGACACCAGAGGCCCTGTCCTGTTCCCTTCCAGGAGGCTGGTTCTCAGAAGGCTGAATTTGCCTCTGTGTGAGTTTTGCCCCAGAAGAGACCTGGCAGGTACCTGAGGACAGCTCCACGCTTGGGCAGCCTGGACCTGAGCCTGAGCTTGGTGTCAGAGCCACAGGGTCCAGGAGACATCAGCATGTTCCAGGAGTGAGTCATGAATACTCTGTTCATAAAATGGTCACATTTATGCCATCGGGGTGGAGGTGGCTGGGCTTCTCATCCTCTGGGGTGGGACCTAAGGGTAGGCTTTGATCTTTGGTGACCTGCACATCCCCTTTGTGTCCTGTCCCACATATCCTGAGCCCTGAGGGCAAGCTGGGGTGGTCAGGTACAGTGCTATGCCATCAGACCCTGGGAGCCCAAATAGGGCCAGTCCCCTAATTCTGGGAGATGGACAGATGGAACATTCCCGTACCTCAGCCACATAGCTAATGGCATCCTTCAGGTTCAGCTCATGGAAAACATTGAGAATCCGATCGCGAGACTTTTGGGCCGACCTTCTCATGAGGACTTTGCTGAGGATCTTCCTGTCAAAATTGGACCACCTGGGGACAAACAGTCACATCATCAGCACCAATGGACTGGGGCTCCTGCCCTGTGCACAGGGACCTGGAGATAGCTATGCACGGGTGGACAAAAGACCATCCTGTATGTCCTGGGTTTCCTGGCCCAAGACACCCTATGGTGACATCAGCCATACCACCAGCACCATCCCACCACTCTGCTTCCATTTGATAGTGACATCAACAGAATGCACAGGAAACCATCACCATGACTCCATGAGGTTTCCAAGAGCACGTGAGCCTCAGAGGGTGGCCCAAGGACAAGGCTAGCATTAGGAGTCTGTTTGCCCTAGTGCCAGCTCTGAGACAGCATGGCTGGGCTTTGTGCTAACTTTGCTGCTCCAGCAGAATGTGGTTGACTATCTCATACAGCAGGGCCAACATGTTTTTGACTCTTAATTCTTTACTGGAGTTGCAGAGTTTTCAGTGTCAGACATACTTTACAATAAAATAGAAATAAAGGATTCCTTTTCATGAGCAATAATTTTAAATGCTGGTGGACACTAACACACCCTTCCTGTGTTCACAGTATGGGGGGACATTATTTTCTTATTTTCTTTTTTTTTTTTTTTTTTTTTTGTGGGACCAGAGTTCAAACTCATGACCTTGCACTTGCCAGGCAGGCACTTGTGCCATGGAGCTATCTCCCCAGCCCCTAATTTTCCATGCACATAATTTGACAATTTTGGAATTACGTAGCCATAGTGAAAGGAGTCACTTTCTGCCCAGGGATAAGATCTGTGTTGCCGATGTGTTCTCAGTGCCAGCCCCTCTGCAGGCATTAGCTTTTTCACCTGTGGCACCTGAAGGTCTGAGTCACAGTGACCCTCTCTAGGTGTCAGTCCAGAACCCAGGCAGCTTGTCTGATGGGCTTGGCCCTGTTGAATGAGGGTCCTCCAGAAACTGGTCATGAGATCCTTGGGTCACAGTGACATGACCTACAAGGCTCTGTCTAGCTCCTGTGTCCCTCAGGTCTATGACCTAAGTCACCAGCTGAAGGAAGAGTAGGAAACCAACAGCTGGACGAACATGCATCACAAGCTGTATGCGCTTCAACCTAGGACTTGTCTGGATGGCTCAGGTCACTTACTTATCTCTGAGATAATTGTGTCCGATCTGTCCTGAGATGTCCTCTATGGCTGAGAGGATGTGGTCAAAAGCCTGTTGGAGAAACGGTAAGCAGGGGGTCACAGGACAGTCCAGCCTGCCCCCATTCCCCCAGAAAGCAGGGGCCATGCGGGTGACATGTGGTGCTCCTCCCTCTCACCTTCCCCTCCGTCCTCACCCTACCCGGCCATGCAGCTTTTCGTTGAGCTTGGGCTCCCTCTGCTCACTGCGCTTCACCTTCAGCCACTGCACCAGGGGCTTGATGGTCAGGCCCTGGAGACAGAGGACCCTGCTGATGCACAGCCAGGCAGAGCCCCACCCTGTGCAAGGCCACAGTGGGCCTGGTCTAGCCCGCCCAGCAGTGTGACGCCAGAAAATGATAACTGGGCCTCCACACATCCACTGCCTGGGAATAACATTGCACAACGGGGCTGTGTCCCCTGTGGGGCCACATGAAAACCTACAAAGTGCTCCTAGTTACTAAAATTACAAAATTCAATTTGGGTCACAGCCTGGAAACACTGGTCCCACAGCACTGGGGGCAGGGATGGGGCACTGCAGAGCCTGGCAGGCAAGCTGCACCTGAAAGACGACCGTGAAGAAGACGACAATCAACGTGGTGCTGACAAACAGTTTCTTCTCTTTGACCTTCTTCTCATCCAGAAGCACAACAAGGGCGTAGGCCACAGCCCCTCGCAGGCCTCCGTAGCACATCACCACCTGGTCGATGGTCTCCAGCTGCACCATGCGGTACCGATTCAGGATCCAGGTCTGCAGGATGACGCCTGCAGTGGGAAAGGAGGCTCAGCTTTGGGTGCCAACCTGGGACAACACAGGTGCCTGTGGCCACACGCCAGGCAGGGCCCCTGTTCCAATGTGGACCCTCAGCAAGCACCTCCATCCCAAGGCTTCCAGGAGGCCTGGCTGCTCATTAGGGTGGATGGCCAGGCTGGTGCTTGGGTAGATGCCCTGGGCCCTGAACCTGGGGTCCCTGAATATCCCAATCCTCACCAATGACCCGGTACACAGAGATAAAGAGCAGTGTGAGCAGCACGAAGGCCGTGTTCCAGGTCCAGATGAGGGGGTCCACGGCGGAGATGCCCAGGAACATGAAAATGATGGTCTCTGCCCCGCTGGCCAGCATCTTCATGGTGTAGCGCACTGTGGTGGCGGACTGCTCCGAGATGTTGGCCTTCACGTACTTCTGGCAGCAGATGCCACAAAAGGTGATCCTGGGGGTTGGTGCAAGACCAAGAGGCTGCTGCTCAGTAGGCTGCCCCTGGCGACTGAACCCTTTCCGAGGCCCAGCCCTGGCCTGGTGGTGCTACAGGTGTCATAGGCAGTGTCTGTATTCTGCATCCACATCCTCCCGATGGTCCACCCTGTCCCTGTGGACTGACTGGGCTTCTCTTGGGCGGGTTCCCTGAGCTAGGTGCTCTCTGCTGCCCTCTGCCCTCAGCCTGGGTCTGGAAACCCAGTGATCTGTGCAGCCTCTGCATCTGCCCATGGCTCCACAGGCCATTGGTGTCTTTTGGGCCATGCTAACCTTGAGGGAATGCCATTTGGGCAAGGGCTGCCTGCCTGAGTGAATGGCCTGGGCCCACAAGATCACATGGGAACCCACTGGCCCTGACTACCCCCCAGCAGGCTCTGTAGCTGCAGACAATTTGACAGAAAAACCCAGTCCTTATTTAAAATTAAATAAATAAAATTCCTCAGCCCACACAATAAATTTCCACTCAGCTCAGGGGCCAGGCAGCTGGAATGTGTGCCCTAGAGGTCACACCCGAGGAGGGTAGTGTGTGTCTACCACATGTCCCCTGCCCTGGGGGCTGAGTATGAATGGCTGGGCATGGAGCATGGGCAAGCCCACACTGGCTTTCTAGGGGTGCCCCGGAGTCCCTGGCCTCTGCCCAGCTGCCTGCAGGGCTGCTGCTTAGGTTCCAGGCTCCATGCACACACAGGGACTTACGCCAGGATGGCCGACAAGGACAGCATCTCAGATGTGAGGTACGACAGGTAGGAGACGACAAAAACAAAGCCAGGCTCGATGATGCGTACGTGCTTGGTGAAGCGGGTCACCAGGGACAGCAGGAAGGCGAAGATCACCCCCACTAGAGTGCCCCCCAGGCTCACCACGAAGAAGGACACTGTGAGGAACAGAGTGCAGCTGAGGTGCCTGAATGGCCCTTTGTGCAGGGCGTGGGTGAGGCCACGCCACTTGGATTGCCCTTCCTAGACTTTCCTTGTGGGGGTTGCCTGGCAACTGCCCATGGAGGTCCAAGAGCTCAGGAACTAGCTAGTCCCTGCTCTCTAGGGAGAGGATCCCATCTTGGAATCAGTCCTAGGGCAGAAAGGGACAAAGGATGCCACCTCGCCTCTGGGAACCCCAGACGCTATAAGGGAACATTGCCCAGATGCATCCCTGTGGCCTGGGCTGCCAGTGAGGCCCAGGCACTGTGTTGTCTGATGCTGTCCGCCTGTCCTGTCTCAGGAGCCCCAGGATGACTGTCGTCCCTACCCAGGGGGCCACCCAGAACCCCTCAGGATCCACACTGTTTGAGGTGTCTAAGAAAAGATCATGCACAGGGCTCAGTTCGGCAGCGGTGATGATCTGATCCAAATGGTACCCCATGTCCTGTGTGTTGGCAGGTGAGGGTCTTGGAAGGTAGTTAAATCACAGGGTGCTGATTAACCTATCAATGATTAGCTCATCATCTCATATACTGATCCACCCCTCAATGGGTTCACAGCTGAGGAGCTGTTAGGAAGGGTGCCTGGGTGAATGAAGTGGTCACTTGGCCATTCAGAGACCTGCAGGGTGTCTTGCCCCAACTCCCCAGTTCTCTTCTTCCAGCTCTATCTCTCTCCTCTAGTCCTTCCCTTCCTCTCTCCCTCCCTCCCTCTCTCCCTCCCTCCCTTCCTCTCTCCCTCCCTCCCTCCCTTGCTCCTTCTCTACAGTTGTCCTCTGCCAGGCCCTTCCACCATGCTGTTTCTACTTGGAGCCAGCCCAGCATGGACTGAACCCTCTGAAACCAGGAGCCACGTAAACCTCCCCTTCTTTAGGCTGTATTTTCCCTTGACAACAGAAAGCCTGCCAGCACAGCAGCATGGTAGAAAAGCCTTTTTCTGTTGGGGCTATGAATCTAAGAGCATCAGAGGACAGACTTGAGGTGGGGTGGCAGGGCCTGCCAGCTACATACCTATGCCCTTCACACAGTCCACACCGGTCACTTTGTCACCACCCAGTGTCACAAAAGACTCAAACACATTGTACAGGACCTAGGGGCAGAAGATGGAACACATTGGGTTAGCCTGTGCTGGCGTCTGGCTCTTCCTCATCCCAGTGCCCGGCTCATGGACTTGGCCCCGTGTGGAGCTGCAGTGGTGTCACCTTTAGGAGGAAGGCTGCCAGTGGGAGGACAGCAGGAGATGAGTGGGGTAGATGGTGAGAGAAGGTGCTGGACACGGCCAAGCGGATGCAGGGGCTGCTGGCTGCGTCCCTGAGGTCTCAGTGGCTTCCCAGCTGCCCTAAGGGCTGTGCAAGCTCTTGTGAATGCACCCAGAGCTCTGTCCTGTCCTGTCCTGTCCTG
>PVKN010012667.1:0-20568 GCA_004027915.1 Capromys pilorides
AAAAAAAAAAAAAAGAAAGAAAGAAAATGAATGTAGTTTGATTCCACTGGGGGTTACTTATCTCTTTGCCTCTGTGAAAGGAAAAATACCTAAATTGAAGCCCCTAAGATGATTTCCAGGGGCCATGGAGATAGCTCAGTGATCTTAAGTGCCTGTCTGGCCAGTGCAAGGACTGAGTTCGATCCCCAGCAGCACATGCCACACCAGCCCCACCTCTGGGCACACAGAGTAGGCCACCAAGAGCAGGAGCGGTGGCGCACACCTGCCAGCCCAGCGCTGGGGAGGCTGATAAGAGGAGGATTACTATGAGTCTGAGCTCCATAGTGAGACCCTGTACCAAATAAGATGGTTTCCGCTGGCTTTTACGTCTCCATCTTCATGCCACTAAGTGATTCTCTCTCCTTACATGTGGGCTGGACATAAGGACTGTCTCATTTGACCAGAACTTAGCAAAAGAGATGGGAAATCGCTTCTGAGAAAAACCGCAAGGGCCTGTGGCTAAATCTTGATTGTTCTCACGGCCCCCGTGGAGGAGCCCAGCTGCCCCACTGCTAGTTGTCATGAACTGAGGTGGGTTTACCAGATAGGAGCCAAAGAACCGAGGCCCCTAAGCACCAGCAGCGGCTGAAGCCTGCCAGCAAGCATGCCTGCAGCTTGGAAACGAGCCCTGCTCAAGCCCTCATCCAGCCTTCAGAGGGCCCACAGCGAGCTCTGACTGGGCAGCTCCTTGACCACAGCCTTGGAAGACCCCGGAAGCAGATGGACGCTGCTGAGCAGTGTGTGGATGCTGCCCCACAGAGGTGGTATGACAATAGGTACACTTGTTTGAGGAAGTCCACTTCGTCCACTAACGGCATGAATGCCAGAAACACTGCCTCCTCGTCATCTACTTCGAAGTTGTATTTTTTCACGTGTCTGTATCTGAATCCACTTTACGGCTTATGACGCAAGCTAGAGAGGTAGCAGGCCTCAGGCAGAAGTTTCTAATGGAATGGAGTGGAACAGAATGCAATAACCGAACTCATGTATTAGTAAGGAGTAATACCAGTGTTTATTTCATATGTATATTTCACATACTTCAAAAATATATGATGTAAAATATATTTACTAGGAGCTGGCCCAAACACATGTCTTGAAAAACACAACCTGACAGGTTGTGGCCCTACTATGAATTGCTGAATTATTTTAGTGGTCATCTACATGGCTGGAGCCCTAAGACAACAGCTGATCTTCTCAGTGAGCACCTCCCCCTTCTTCTTGAACCCAGTCCTAGATATAGTTTCCTCTCACCTTTGCTGTGCACACAGGGGAGATCCCAGCCAGCTCCTGAGGTGTCACTGAACCTGCCCCTCCAACTCCAACCCTAGCAAAAGTCCATGAAAGTCTCAGCCTCCCTGTCTCAGGTCAGAGGTCTTCACACACCCACATCATCTTCCCCAGGATTCTCTTCAGGTCTTAGGAGTTAATAAAGGCTTCTTTTATCTTTCCTGTTTCTTTACTGCACCACCAAAAAGCCTAACACAATCCTTAATAGTGGTTATAAAGGATAAGAAAATCAAATGAACTCCTTTCCCCTTCTCTTGCCAAATTGAGCGAAGCTTTAAAGTCTGGCTCAGGTCTGAGCCTTCTCTAAAGCCTCCCCTCACCATTGCAGCTCACTGGTTTTCTTCAGCTCCTCTGAGAATAAAAGACTTGCAAGGATCCAGGATCGATAGTGAACTGCCTTGCAGTAAGTCATGAATATTAATCTGAATTGTCATTTATGGATGACAGGGCAGAATCAGGAAAGAAATGGAAAAGTCTTGGGGAGTGGGGATTGACAGACAGAGAGAGAGAGAGAGAGAGAGAGAGAGAGAGAGAGAGAGAGAGAGAGAGAGATATTCTGTGTCTTCCATAGAATATACTGTGGCAAGGTAAAGCATGCAGGGAGGCACTGGGTCATTTTGGTGACAAGTTTGTTGAGAAAGGATAATGGCAACGCTGAGTGGCACTGTGGCTGACTCATAGCAGGCTGAGACTTGATCCCCAAAGATAAGCCATCCCGACCTTTGGAACCTGAGGATGTTACTTTATACAGAAACAAGATCTCCACACAGATAGTTAAGAATGTGGAGGTTGGGAGAGTTCCTTGCATGACCACAGTGAGTCCTCCATGCAATGCTGAGCTCTGATTAGGGGCAGGTAGAGGGGAAGGCGAGAAGTCCAGAGTAGGAGGCGACACGGCAACATGGTAGAGATGTCGTCACAAGCCAAGGTGTTCTAAAAGCCACCTGAACCCAGGAAGCAAGTCTCCCTTAGAGCCTCTGGAGTTGTGCAACCCTCCTAACACCTGTACTTTGGCCCACTGATTCTGAGTTTGACCATCCGCAGTCCAAAACTGGGAGATGAGAAATCCTGACTTTTTACACAATCAAGTTTATGGTGATTCCTTGCAGTAGTCACAAAAAATTAGTGCATACTTTTTCAACTTTGACTTCCAAAATATTCAATATTGTATGATGTGTTGCATGCTTCTTTTATATTCATCCATGATTTTTTTTTTTTTTTTTTTTTACATCTTTTAGAAAAACAACCTAACACACAGGAGCCAACTTTCTTTCCTGGGATTAGGTGGGGTTGGCTTTTTGTCAAATAATATAGAATACACTTAGTGGGCAGCCTTCTTAACAAGTAGTCTTGATGGACTCTGACCTTTTGAAGCTATACAAATTATGATACTGGTGACATCCCACTCTTAATCAGTTTCCTGGAAGCCATAGTTTGAGACAGGGACTCTTGTCTAAGCCAGGTATGGTCTCAGCCAGAAACTAACATGCATTGGTTTCTTTGGAAAGCTTTTGTATTGCAAAGTTAATTCCACCTGGAAACAAAGGCTTTCTATACACTGTCTACACTTCAGAGCCTGGGAGGCGAGGGTGGATGTGAGAATGGAGGGCTGGGGTGGGCTGGGGATTAGGGTGAGGATTAGGGTCTCCCAGCCATACAGTAACTGACTGCAGAAATTTCTTATAAATATAATTAAAGAAAACCACATATAAGAAGCATTTTATAATTAACAATATTGTTCATATTAAGAATCAATGTATGACAATTAACCACTAGAATGTATTGTCAGGACAAATTTAGATGAATTCTAATGGAGTCACCAAATGACAGTGAACAAAGATGGTTTACAGCCCTGAGTTTGAATTCTGGGCTCTGTTTGCCTGTGGTACAGCATGGCAAAGCTTGGGAAATCCATCCTGTCACTCTTACTCGGTTCCCTGGAGGCCGCAGTTTGAGACAGGGATGCTTGTCTAAGCCAGATGTGGTCTCATCCAGAAAACAGCATGGCTCAGTAGAGTTGCTCTGATTTTACTCTACTTAGCTCAGAGGGTGCTGTCGAAAAGCCACTGCAGAAGGGCAGAAGAGACTTTGTCTTCTTTTAGGCCCTTAGAGAGACCTTTCCATAGGGGTAAAATCTATAAGCCAAGCAGGGGATTCCTCGGAGTTGCTAGCCTCGTAGAAATCCTTCTCTGAGTCAAGGATGAAGGCATGATCCCAGCAGAGCCCTCCTGAAAATGACTTCTCTGCCCTTCAGACAGGAAAGCAGTGCATCCAAAGAGGAATTAATTTCAGCTTTCGAAAGGAGAGCATAGGACCTTTAAAAATTAGATTGATTATTTAAGTCCAATATGTCTGAGAAAGATGAAGAATCTAAAAAAATGCCTCGTGAGCTTCCCCAACGTGCTCCAAGCCTGAGAATGCGCGGCTGCATTTGCTGAAGTCAGCTGGGAACAGAGACCCAGACAGGGAAGAACGGAAACCGTATGGCCGCAGAACAGCTGGTGTCACAGTCTGTGTGTGTTTGTCCCCTCAAAGCCTCATGCAGTCACTGAGGTGCAGTTCTACACTTTGTGATTAATTCATGAACCAAGGTGGGGATTATGGGTCTGAATGCTGCTGGGATTATGGGTCTGAGTACTGCTGGGATTATGGGTGTGAGTGCTACATCCAGCCTGGGGCAGAGAGCCTGAATGCAAGTTAAGGGAGACAGACTCAGCGTGTACACCCACTGTTGCTGCTACTTCCCCATTTTGCTCTGTGCTCTTTGCCACTACCATGGAAGGTTGCCCTCTGCCATGTGCCGCTCTGCCTTGGAGCCAGCTGAACATGGACTGAAACCTCCAGCAACTATGAGCTAAATAAACCTTTCCTTTCTTCATTTTGGGTGTCAGGTATTTGTCCCAGCAATGAGAAAAGAGTAACTGAGACAACTGACCACAGAAGAGCAGGCCACACACATCCACTGTCCAGTGGCCCCAGCATGCAGTGCCCAGCTTCTTGAGTTCCCTTGCATGATGAAAGAAAAATGAACCAGGTTTGCTGGTACATGCGCGGAACCCAGCTGCTCTGCAGGCTGAGGGAGAGTGAACAATCTAGAGAGATGGCCTCGAATGAAGGGTGGGGAGGAGGGCTGGAGCTATAGCCCTGGGATAGAGCAACCCTAGACTCTGATAGATCAGGACTCAAAGTTTCCCAGGCTTGGTTTCCCAGGCACCCTGCCCCCAAACTCTCTCCCCCTCGGCCCACGCAGAGCCAAACCCAAACCCATAGTATAGGCCCACCTGACTTTGACGTGGGCAAGCAACCATGAAACTGTCTTTTGTGAATATTGACGGTCCCCCACAGACCAGGCAGCCCTGCCAAGATGAGCTCTCCCTCAGCTGTTCCAGCCAGTGATCACCCTCCCTGAAAGATCCTATAAAGCGTCCTGTCCCCACTGTGCTCACTGCTGTCTTGGTCCGCTAGACAGCCAGGCTGCTTGATGCCCCCAGTGGATCTTCTACTCATGTCAGAACGCCTGGCCCGGTCGATTGCGTGGGTCTGTACCTAACAGCCTCACTCTCTAGCACAGCAAAAACAGGTGAAAGAAAGACCAAGAGACAGAGACGGACAAGGAGTGAAAGGGAGAGAGCGACTAGATTAGCACTGTGGATGCTTACTCTTTTTCAAAGAATGTTTCAAGACAAAGCACCATATTATCACCTTTTATTTATTCCCCAAATAAAAGGCATCAGAATACAAAAAAAAAAAAAAAAAGAAAACACAATGCAAGAAGAGCCGCCTTTCAAGTTCAATGGATTTACTTGTGGTAGAACTCATTGCGTTAGGCTTAGTTTTCCATTGTGCCTTGAATCAATATGCCGAGCACTGACAGCCGCTGCTTAGGATCTTTATGCTCCATCTTTGTATCCCCATAAAATGTGAAAGGAGTTAGGCTCCTCTGGCACAGCTTAAATAGAAAACGAACTAAACACCCAACCCAGATATGCATATGCTGTCGAAAGTCAAGGAAACTTTTCTGTCTTTTTTTTTTTTTTTTTTGTATTCATACAGGATCTACAGGAACTACAGAATCTACAGGCTCTACAGGGTCTCACGACGCAGATCTGACTCGCACTGATCTGCCTGTGTTCAGCCTCCCAAGAGGTGGGATTACAGAGTTTCGCCACCACGATCCCATCTCGGTTCTCGTCTCAGGGCATTCCGGGGACGGGGCCAGCACAACATGCTTGGAATTGGACCCTGGCTGCCTTTGCCTAAGCAGGTGTTTTAATCTGCTGAGCTATTTGGCCAGCCCTCAGGAAATTTTTTTTAACCAGTCTTCAATCAATCATTTCAAATTTCCGTTTTTTTTTTTACGGCCGGGCATGATGGTGAACACCTGTAATCCCAGCACTTGGGAGGCTGAAGCAGGAGGATCAGTGTGAGTTTGAGATCTGCCTGGACTACAGAAGTGAGCTCAAGGCCAACCTGAACTGCATAGCGAGACCCTGTCTCGAAAATACAAAAATAAAATAAAATAAAATAAAAAATAATAAATAAATAAATTAAATTAAATTTCTGCTGTTTGGATACTCTCTGGAATTTTTAATTATTATGCAGCTGCTGGAGAAAACTTAGCCTATGAGCTAATTAAAGGTTGCAAAAGCATTGCATTTGTTTCACTTCACATTTTTAAAAATAAAGACAAACACCATGTTTGTGCAACATTTATTGAGCGCCTTATCCCGAGTCTGGTGCTGAGTTGAAATATGAGGCTATGTATACACATTTTTTTCTAGCTTTTCAAGATAAAGTATTATTTATATACCATACAGTGTAGCCCTCTTATGGCATGATTCTGGAAGTTTATTTATTTATTTGTTTTATTTGTTTTGAGACAGAGTCTGGCTATGCAGTCCAGGCTGGCCTTGAACTCACCACGTAGCTTGCTAAGCAGACATCTTCCTGCTGCAGCTCCCGAGGGCTGAGATCACTGTCACGCACCGCCACACCTGGTTTACCAGTCTCGGTAGCACATACATCGTGTAGCCACCACTGTAACTCCACCGCCTCACAAATTCCTCTCCTGTGGCAGTTGGCCCACTGAGTACCTCTGGCTACTGGCAACTACTATTTTCTATTTGTAAAGTGCTTTGCCTTTTCTTAAATACTACTTAATTGGAATGGCACGTGTAATTATTTACACAGTAGCATTCTAGTGTTCTTACTAGTGGAAATCGTATGAACGTGGCTGCTTTTTGCCCAGCATCCTTCGGTTTCCTGAATCAGGACTTCTGACCTGCCTTCCCCTGAGAAGCCTGGTCTGTTTTTCTGTTCTCTGGCTGAGGCTCACTTGGGTAGCCTGAGAAAGTAGGGAGATGATAAATCAATGATAAATGATTTATGAGATAGATGATAAATTGTTCCAGTGCCAAGTTTTCTTTCCTTTCTCTTGGTCAAATGTGTAGGAGTTCTGTATCTGAATCTCGGGGCCATTTATGTTTACCTTTGTAAGATATCACCCAACTGCTTTGCGAAATGCCTGTGTCATTGTGCATTGTCAACCAGCAGTGTGGGAACATTAGGGCTGCTCTGTGTCTCCACCACCACCTGGTAAAGTTGATAACTTGTCTTTGATATCTGTGCGTGCCTGCTTCTAGGTGTTGGAGTGAAGAGAGAAGAGACGAGAGGGGAGGGAGAAAATCTAATTCCTTTCTGGTACTGGAACGCAGTCCTCCATGAGGACAACTGTCTTAGTTACTTTTTACTCGTTGCTGGGACAAATATCCGACGCTCAAAATGAAGGAAGGAAAGGTTTATTTAGCTCACAGTTGCTGGAGGTTTCAGTCCATATTCGGCTGGCTCCAAGGCTGAGTGGAACAGGGCAGAGAGCATCCAGTTCACGGCAGCAGAACAGCAACAACCACAACAGAGGCAACCGACCAACCAGGGCGCAGAGAGCAACAGCAAGCGTCTGTCTCTCTGGCTCTCTTTATATTACATTCAGGCTCTCTGTCTGAACCTACCCACCTTAGGCCACACCCATATTCCCAGAAGGACTCAGACCCATAATCCCATCTGTACTAAATCACATAATCCCAGAGGATCAAGAGTCAAGTAATCCCAGCAGTACTCAGTCCCATTAGTACTAAAATACATAATCCCAGTGGATCATGACTCAAGTCTCAAACTCCAGAAGTTCCTACCCCATGACTGCATGAGGCTTTGGGGGGACAACTAGACATTAAACTGTAACAACAACTTCAAGGAGAGGTTCAGCTCACAGTTGCAGAGGGGTATGGAGGATGAAAGCTGCTCACGCTTGGGATCTAAGAAGCAGAACAGGAAGGGCAGAGCTAGGGAGGGACTCACCCAGAGACCGCCCCTTCCCTCCAGGCCCCTTCCCCAAGGGCACACACAGCCCCTCCCCATGGGTGAACCTGACAACGTGGACAGTAGGCAGATTCCTCACGTAATATGTAATCTCTGCATAATATAATTTGTTTTGTATTTTAGGGAAGGGTCTACAGGGTGTTCAGGGTCTCACTACTAGATCAATTGCAGTCTCACTATGCCCTGGGGGCGAGGCCAGCTCGGCAGGCCCAGGGATCAAACCCCCAGTCCATGCACCTGCTTGCAGGCACTTTAATCCATTGAGCTATTGGGCCGGCCCTTGCGTCCATTTTTTTTTTCAACTTAGCATCATGTTTTTGAGGTTCAGACGTGTTACGACATATACTAGTGTCTCTTCCCTTTATATGACAGAATACCATCCTGTCCTGAGGATGTATCATATTTGTTTATCCAGTTTTCTAGGGTGGGTATTTGATGTGTTCCCACCTTTGGGTTATTGTGAATAATGTTCCAATAAACCTTTCTGTCTAAGTTTTTGTTTGGACATCTGTTTTCAGTTATTGTGACTGTAATGAGTTGCTGAATCATACAATAATGGTTTAATTTTTTTGTGGTATTAGGGATTGAATTCAGAGTTTTATATTGACTTATATATCCCCAGTGTGCTTTTCATGTTTTATTTAAATATTGGAGACTGTGTTCTAACTAAATTACAAGTTGTCCAGGCTAGTCTGATATTTGTATATTTCTAGTCTCAGCCTCCCAGAGTGATGGGATTATAGATGTGAGCCCCTAAACTGAGCCTTTATTTAACTCTTTGGGGTGCTTTGAAGCTGTTTTCCATGACATATGAAGCATTCCTATAGAGATAAGAAATTAGCATCTCAAGAAGTGGAGAGCAATAATCAGAGCCCAGGGACAGCTGCAGTCTGTTGCTTGGGAACCCCTGGAAGCTGGGATTCAAGGAGGCAGATAACAGCTTATCCTGATGGCTCTCAGTTTGTCTTCTCCTCTCTTGCTTAGGATGTTAACGGTTGTGTCCTCCCCTGCTTGGAATGTTTTCAATTAGCATTTATGTGAACCTAGTGTTAGGCAAGTGGTGGAGGTCAAGACTGTAGTCCTCCTTTATTAAGACGATTATGCACGTTCCAAGCACAAAATACAGCTGAGATGCGTCTGGAGCTCTGGGCTCTCTTGGAGAGAGCCCTCACTGAGGCCTCTGAAGCTACATTCATTGGGTCTTCTCATCATTGTTTCTTTTGGCACTGACTCATAACATACAATTCCCACCAGCAGTGTATAAAGCCTCCAATTTTCTTATGTTTTCAAGAGCCGTTGTCATTTTACTTTATGTTTTTTAGTTAAGCTGAATTATTATTATTATAGCCATGCCATAATATTATTATAGCCATGTCAGTGAGGGTTTCTTTTTCCAAATGCCTGATAAATTAAGATATATGTTCATGTGCTTGTTGGTTATGCACACATTTTCACTGGAGATTTTAGGTCTTTTGCCTACAAATAATGTAAGGTTCCCTAAAAACAGAAACGGAATTAAAAGACAAAACTGGAAAACTTTATTCAGTGGAAATGGACACCTTTGAGAGAAGAGGACAGAGTGCCACATAAAATACCCAAGGCAGGACTTCAGGAGTTATAATTGCAGGGTGTCAGATCACTGCTTGCACCCCAAAGGTGTGTGTCTAAGAAATTGGAAGCATAAAGATTCTAAAGGAAAAAAAAAGATTCTAAAAGGAATTGTTGAAAAGATGGAAGGAAAAAGACCGAAGGACAAGGGCAGTTGACATGGATCTGAGCTGTGCTCCGGCCTGGCCAGAGCATGTCTGCCAGCGGGAAGACCCCACCAGAGCTGGCGAAGGTGGATAAGGCATATTTAACCACAAGGGATAGATACAAGGGCTTGGAGCTCACTGATTTGGTAAGTTTTCATTTCAGAGCATCCAAGATGCAAAATCCAGAGGCATGTGATGGGAAAAAAAAAATGTTTGCATCCAAACATAAAATAAAAATAAGAAGAGAGACACTCAATTGAGGAAGAGGTATCAAGAAAGGAAGGGACCCGCGTGGGAAAGCGAGAAGCTGCTAAAGACGAGCAGAAGAGTCCCGGAGATGAAAGGAGAGCTGGAGCAGAGAGTGAGAGGAGAGCAAGCGGTGACTGAGCCAGGGCTGCCACCCAGCATCACAGAGAAAGCAGTGCGAACGACCTGGCGTCCGCAAAGGCAAAGGAGACAGAGCCTGAGACCCCTGGCAGAAGGCCTTGCTAGCTTCTAGGCCCTATGCATGTCTTCAGAATAGCAACAGTGTGTGCAAGGAATGTGCTAAATGGGATCCTCTTATATAGGTCTCCAGCCTTTTAGTCTGATATTAATTTGTGCATATAATAATCAACTTTATAAGAACTTATAGGTAAGTGAATCTGATGATGGCAGAAAAGAATGGAGGGTTGGGGGAAAGAAGGACCTGAGATGTGTTATGTACATGCACCAATTCCCCGTAGTAAATGAAATCATTATGCTCTGCAGACGTGTACTAATTGAAAAATTTTTAAAGACCAATAAAAGAGATTCTTCAGATACAAGTATGAGAAGGAGGCAGGCTTTCAGATCTAAGCAATTTTAAGGCAAGAGGCCATGAAGGACGGAAAATATCTGCTGTCTCAGAGTCAGAAATGAGACAGATTTCCCATTCTGACTCAGCCTAGGGAAGGGAAGAGTTCATCAGAGAGAGGACAGGGATGCTGGAAATGGAAATGAAGAGGTTTTTATTATGCTTGACGTGAGAGAAGAGAAATCGTAAGAACTAAACAGTGGTGGGTAAGGCCGCCTTCGCTGCACCCTCCTGCAATCGCAAGAAACGCTTCAAAAGAGCCGTTTGGAGAGAGGAAGCCACACGGAGTTGGATTTTATCTCAAAGCCCAGCTGATGCACAGCGCCAGCGAGATGCTCTCGCCCTGTAGCTTTGTGATTATATGTCACAGAATCCAGGCAGCTGTCCCCGACTGACCAGTGTCTTAATGAGACTAAAAGAAAACGTCGTTCGGTCTTTGCTGCATCACTGGGACACCACTGGGATTCTGACTAACCCTGAGCAGAGTGGGGAATTTCAAGGATGCTCTGGGGCTTGCAAAATTTGAACTTTGGACTTTTCACTGCTCGAAAGGTCAGTTGGGTTTGGGTCTTAATACCTCCTTGAGTCAGATATTAACAAAATCAGCTGGAGGTTTGAGCTCTCTCCTCCAGAATTTGATGATCTGCTGAGATTTATTTTCACGATAAAGGCCTGTCTTTGAGGTTGGCCCTTTGTGTGAGAGCCCTTGCATTCACTTTATGTCAATATTGTCCACATATTGTCTTGGTTGTTCCTCTGAGGCCAGAAGGGCAAAACAACTGGACATCACAGATGAGGAAGGGCAGAGCAGATGAACTCCAGCCACTGTGGCAGAGCGCAGCCTTGGGTTTAATTAACCCGCTCCCCTGCCTCTGATCCTTCTACCAACATGCTCCATACCGCCCTTGGAGACTCCAGGAGAACCACGGGCTGCAGTATTTTACTGAGGACCAGTCCTGTGGTCACATCTGTGTGGACAGGAATTCCTTGACAAATACTTTCAGTCACCTTGTCAGAGTATAAGCCACACCTCTGCCCAGTCATATACCATAGTTAAGGCTGACTAAGAAAATTGGAGAGATAATTAATGTATTTGGCACAAGGTCTTCCTCTGCAGCTTGAACTCCTAGTGATCTTGTTTCAGCCTCCCCAGAGCTGGAATTATAGGCAGGCACCACCATGCCCAGTTTTGGTGGTCAGCACGGCTTGCCCAGGGGGTTCTGGGGCCGGCATAGCATGTGGGGCCAGGGATCAAACCCTGATCCTTGCACTTGCTAGGCAGGCACTTAGGTCGCTGAGCTATCTCTCCCGCCCAACAGAGACAAACTCTGGCATAGCAAGCAGGAAAGCTTCTTTTACACTCTTCTTAATAGTTCCTTTCAAGCAGAAGAAAAATCGCTAGAATTATAATTTACATCCTTGGTCTCTCCAGCCCCTTACTCCCTCCTCTTTCCTAAAAAGACAAAGGAACTTACGTAAAGGCCAACTTTTGGGGAAACGCACGGGCTCCCTTCAGCCTCCCAGGCTCTTTCTGACCCACTTTGAGAGCGCAGATTGACTCCAGGGTGTTCCCACTGGGGCTAAATCCCTGAATACACATACGTGTGTTCCTGTGTGTGTGTGTGTGTGTGTGTGTGTGTGAGAGAGAGAGAGAGAGAGAGAGACAGAGACAGACAGACAGACAGACAGAGAGACAGACAGACAAAAGGAGGGAGGGAGGGAGGGAGGGAGAGAGAGAGAGAGAGACCCAAGTTGGGCTCGAGTTTGCCCTCCTCTTGTCTCAACCTCCCAGAGCTCTGCTGAGGCAGCAGACCAGGCAGGGACCTGGGCGAATGGACATGACCTGTCCACTGCAGTCCTCTGTGAAACCTAGAGGCCGAACAACAGCACCTACTACCAATCAGAGAACGGTGCCACAATTCTTTCGGCACAGGGATGTCACGAGATCAAACGGAGCCCTGCATGTAATGCCAGTTTCTCCTCGAAACCAAGCAGGCTTTGTTTTCTGGCCGGCTCAGCCCGCCCTAAAGGCAGGGCTGGCGCGGCATGCGGTGCCAGGGATGGAGCTGCAGCCGTCTGCACCTGCCTGAGCTCGCCTAAGCAGGCGCCTTAGACCACTGAGCTGTCTCGCCGGCCCAAGCAGGTTTTTCATAGAATGACTTAGAGTTGATTTCAGAAAGAAGATGTAAGAGCCGGTGGCCAGCAGGGGGCTCCTCTTCCTGTCCCACCCCGTGGCCCCATGCGCTCTGCAGAGTCTGCGGGGCGTCTTCTCTTCTTCAGTGTTTACTTCGCGATTCTCTCTCTTCTTTTGCCCTAGCATGCATGGTCACTGAGTCAGGGTCATTCCGCCACTGTGCCATACAATTTCTTTGAATGGTGCAGTAAGTTCCTGAAGAGGACCAGCTGGTCACTACCACCCGCAGTGATACTCTTTTTTGTTTTAGGGGGCGGGGGGGCAATCGAACTCAAGATCTAGCCCTTGCCAGGCAGGCACTTGTGCCACTGGGCTATCTCCTTAGCCACATGCAGCAACATTGAGATTACAGGTTTAATCCTGCGTCCCCTCGGTTAGCTCGCCAGGCTGCCCTTTGTTTTGTTTTTTAAACTATATTTATTTATTTATTTATTTATTTATTTATTTATTTATTTATGGGTGGTTCATCCCACCTTGGGGTGGGGCTGGCACAGCATGTGGTGCCGGCAATTGAACTGCAGTCCCTGCGGTTGCCTAAGCAGGCGCTTTAGACCACTGAGCTATTTCACCAGCCCTGCTCTTTGATTTTTTAAAATTATTTTTTACTTACTATTATTATGGCCGGCTCAGCCTGCCCCTTTGGGGTGGGGCTGGCGAAGCCTGTGGTGCTGGGGATCAAACTACGGTCCCTGGGGTTGCCTAAGCTTTCCTGATCAGGCGCTTTAGACCGCTGAGCCATCTTGCAGGCCCCAAGGCTGCCCTGTGCAAGTGAGCTGAGCAGAGTTTGTCTCGAATCTTCCAGATTGCTAATCTTACACATATCTATGTGCTCATAATTTGCACAATTGCAGATTTGATTCATGTTATTGTCATTTATTCCTAATCTATTTACAAGATGCCACAGAGACCCCCAAACAGCATGATAAAGGAGAGGCTGCATCTCATTTTGATAAGGCTTTCAGAGGAACAGACATCTGGTCCTTGAAGCCTAGAGTGTGCAAATAATCAATGTATTCATTTATAACCTGATCGACTGGCACCAGGGGCAAAGTGGCTCCTGCCAACTGCAGTCCCTGTGGTCCCGGACCTTTGCATGGATAATTCTCTGTGTGTCTCTCAACTTGGAAATCACTATCGTGTTCATGAAGGGTACAGTCTCATTGCTGCTTTGCTCCTCTTAAAATAGAAAGAGAATCCAATTTGGCAAGGTCAGCCAAGTGCTAGAATCAATCAGAATTCCTCTTACAAGGTCTAAAATGTAAACTCTTGACAATGCGCCAAGCCAGAATTTGTTGTGCGTCACAATAACAGATTTTAATGTTGGAATGTCTAAGTGAAGAAAAACATAAAAAGGCAATAAATATAACCATCTCCTTTATTTATCAACAAACTGGTTGGTGGCAGGGGAGCAGCTATCAGCTCTCTCTGTTTCTGACTCTGTCTCTGACTCTGTCTCTGACTCTGTCTCTCTCTCTCTCTCTCTCTCTCTCTCTCTCTGGTTGGTTGTGTGCTTTAGGTCTTTGGAGACAAGGTAAGCAGGCTCACCTCGTCCTTCCAGGGATTCTCCTGCCTCAGCCTCTTGAGTGCTGAGTTTACAGGTGTGAACCACCAGACACCCTATATGTCGCTTTGGTCAATGCTCAGGTGCATCTGTTTTTGGCCATAACTAAGAGACACTTGGGCAGATTGCCTCTTCCTTTTATCTAAAGTCTTCCTTTCCCTTCCCTTCCTTTCTCCTAAACTCACCTTTCTTCATGAGAACTTTGTTGCCCACCTTGGACCTGCTGGCTATGCTGACAGTACAATGGCTTGTCAAGTTGAGTTCTTGGGTGTGAAAATAGAAATGAGTGGGAGCATTCTAGGTAAAACTGGGCACCATATGGATGACATTTCTTCAATGGCCTAGCTGTCCTTGTGGCTTATTTCATGACCATCATTCATGGTTAATTATTCTTTTCAAATATAAGTTCTAAGTCAAATCCATCTGGTTGAAAATGACGTAAACTTAAGAAAACCAAATATAAAGAATCCATTCGGGAACCAAGGGCTGGGAACACACACCACTCTGTGGTCTCCGTACATCCTCTGGTCCTGTTTCCTTCTTTTCTTTCTCTCTGCCCGCAGAGAATGGAACTCGTGAGAAACTGCAAGGTGCCAACTCCTGGGCTCCTACTACGGCTTCCTTAGAAGATGTTGCGCACACACTGGCCATGCGGTGTGTAGTTCTCATAGTCGCTGAGAAAGATGCTCACGTTTTCATTATTCATTGACTTCCGCTCTGTAGTGTATGGCTTCCTCATGGCTTTGCTCCTTCCCAAAGCTCCTTTAGAGAGGGGTGTGGTGCAGGGAAGCACAGCCGTGCACCCTTCCGAATTGTAAGGCCGGAAAACCGCACAGCGTGCGGAGACCGACCTCTGCCTACTGCCCCCCGCCCGCCTGCCATGCCATGGCGACAATACAGTTCCTACTGGAACATGAGGACACCCCAGGAGCTGCCTGCCTAGGTTCCTGGATTGAGAAAGCCCTAGCGCTCTGCCATGGTCAGATTCTGTCAGCAGAGTGTGATCGCAGGCAAGGACCTGCAGCAGTACGGGATAGAAAGATGAAAAACTGTATCAGAAAAGCGATTTCCATTGTTGCTTGCCTCTATCCACTAGCGAAGCCACATGTGGTTAAGAAACATTTGTGGTTCTGGCCACATTAAATGTGGGCTAATATTTTTTTTTTTTAAACCTAGAATAATAGTGTCAAAGTGACGTCATTCTTACGCCCTCAGGACACACTGTCCTCCTTCAGACAGTAAAGGCTGTGACTCCCCAGACTGAGGTGAGCTAACTGTGCATACTGACAAAGCCCTGAGTTTTAAAAATAACCGATTTCCATTCCTGGTTTATGGAAACCAATGTTATCAAAGCACTTTTCAAATGTCAGACCCTTCGGGCGCCTGTTTTCATCGGTTTTCTAATCTGTTTCCCACACTAACTTTTAAGGGACATTTAATCTGTGAAACTCAAGAACTTCCAAAATCTAGATCAAGTCCTGCACTTTCCTCCAAGATGAGACTATTTGGGCTTTGCCTGGCATAGATTTTTGAACAGAGGCACTACTAAATTGGACCCCCGGGCAAGGCTGAGTCCCTGGGCTGGCTCCTCCCCCTGTCTGCAGGCGCACTGCGGCCTACAGGCCCTTGGAGCTGCGATGCAGCCTGGTGGCTGAGGGTGGATGCGTGGAAACTGGGCTTCTGGCCCTAAGCCTTGGTGAAAGCCTCAGACGGCTCCTGTCTTGGGTTAGGAGATGGGGCAAGGTTGCCCCGATTTCTCCCGGTGTTGTCTAATAGCTTTGCGGAATGGTGCCGGAACAAGAAATCCTGAAATGCAAAAATAAATAAAGCTCATCCGCCTCACTGAACGTCATGGCAGAATAGACTCTTTCCCGCTTCGTTACTAACGAAACCCAAAGAAAGGCTGGCGTTGCCACCCAGGAAGCACGGAGGATAGCTGTAGCGAACCGCCTTTGCCGGCTGGATGACAGCTCTCTCCCCTCCACTGCCGGCGGCTCAGTCTGGCCTATGGTTGAGGCCTGGGCTTGCTGTGACTGCGGGCAAGAGCCCGGCCGCCAGCCCGGCATGGAAAGACGGCCGGTCATGACCTGCTTTCTTAGGCAGAATTCAGAGTAAGAATGGCATGGTCCTAGGACTTCCTGGAATGTAATCATTCATATCCTCCTCCTCCCAAACGGAGGAGCATTTCCTGGAACACTGAAATAAACTGTTCTTGTCTTTCTCTTCTGCCCTGGCTTTCCTTTCCTTTTCTTTCTTTCTTTCTTTTTTTTAATATTTATATATTTGGTACAGGGTCTCACTACATAGCTCGGACTGGTAGTGATCCTCTTGTTTTCAGCCCCATCCCCACCCCCACCCCTACCCCCAGCACTGGGATTACAGGTGTGCACCATTGTACCCTGGCCAGGTCACTGGCACACCCAAGGGCAGAGCCGTCAAGGTTCATGGTGTGTGTGTGGTGGGGTGTGGAACCCCAGTCCCTGCATTTGCCTAAGCAGGTACTTATTCCACTGAGCTATCTCGCGAGCTCTTTCTTTATCTTCTAATTCCTGTCATTTGAATGTCAGCTTTAAGCCGGGTGTGGTGGCACATGCCTGTAATCCTAGCACTTGGAAGGCTCTGGCAGGAGGATCAATGTGAGCTTGAGACCAGCCTGGGCTACAAAAGTGAGCTCAAGGCCAGCCTGAACTGCATAGTGAGACCCTGTCTCAAAACAAACAAACAAAAAGAATGTAAGCTTTAGTCCTTCCTCAGCTGATTATCTCTTTTAAAATGAGATAGGTAGGAAGAAAGAGCACGGTGCATATTTAGATTTACTTAAGTTGAAGTGTTTTGCTTTGCGTTTTTCAGTCACTTTTTCCACATCAGACATCAAAAAAGTTTATGTAAGTTGCTTTAAAATGTCTACTGCTAGGTAAATCATCTGTGCAGGGTCAAGGCCACAAGAGGAAGATCGGTTGTTGCTGCCCAACTAGCTCATGTCATACTCAGAGCTCGAATTGAAGCCGGAATCCTACATGAGGCATAAACACATATTTATGCGCCCACGTCTCTTGCCCAAATCGTGTCCTCCCCATCCGGGAGGACCCCTCCCAGCCTCCCCACAGCATCCTGTGTCCTCCCTGTCCTGAGGATGCATTGCGCCTTCCACAGCTTACTGTCCACATCTTCCCCTGAGCAACAAGGAATAAGATGACCTCATGGTGGGGTACAATGTAGCCCTAGAGTAGAATTTGCTCTGAGTGAGGGGGTGGGAGGTTTACTTACCACTCTTGCATATTTTTATTCACAATCCTGATATAAACAATACTGGTGTTCCTACATACACAGAGCTGTAAATCGGCCCTTATCAGAATCTCTCTTCCTGTTTTTAGAGTTGACCTTGGAAATGATGCAGGAAGAAAACACTGATTTGGGGTAGATGACCTCCAATAGGGAACCTCCAAATGATATAGGGAAAACTGATCCCTAACCTGAAAAGTACCTGGGACGAGTTCCTGTTCTCTAAAACTGAAGAATGAATTTTAGGAACAAACGGAAATAATGAGCAGAACATATTTATTGAGGAAAAGAAAGTTTTCTGAGAGAGAGACAGGAGGGGGGTCCGAAGTAGGTGTCCCCTAGAAGCTGTCTCTTCCAGGGACTTTTATAGAAGTGAAGCATGGGAACTCGCTTAGGTGAGTATGAAGTGGGACAAAGACTATGGTCAACCAATAAGATTACAAGCACCATTGCTCAAGGAACATTGATTAAAATCAGGGTCCAATGGGGAGGCAAGTCATGTAGTAAGCGGGCAAGAACACCACCTATTGAGCTTGGGCTTGTGACTCTTTCCAGGGTCTTTCAAGGTAGTATGTAGCTGTATTTGTTTAATCCTGTCTTGAGACCTGGCCCACAGCAGAGGAGTGTCTGTCTCTAGTTGGAAAGTCACCTTGTCTTCCATGTCCTCCTTGAGGGCCTGGCCCTGTCTGACTGCCTATAATATTTCTATCTAATTCAGCTGCCTACAACAGGAAGACTATGTTTTAGTTTCTCTCCTTTGAAAGTAAAATTGGCCAAATTATCTTGGGCTGGGATAGTACAGGAATTACAGAAATTAAAATATAAAGCTAAAATATGCTGTCTGCACGCCCATTAAGAACTAATACCTTACATATGCTTTTCAGAGAATCATTTGGATAGTCTTGCATGTTGTAAAATGTAGTGTGGAAAAGGTGCTTGTGAAGCAAGTGATTTTGTTTTCATTTTGTCTTTGACAGTACTGAGTTTCTCGGTAGGGGTCTGTCTGATGGCTTATCCAGATGTTTAGCTCTACTTACGGAGAGCTTAGCATAGTATTCCCAGCACGGCTCCAGTGTCAGTGAACTTTTCTTGTCTTCAGGAAAGCCTGGCAGTTGAATAAGAGTTACACTGGCTGCATGGGTAGAGGAAAGCACTTGATGTCTCTATGGTGGACCCAAGAATCTATGACAGTAGCTGCTCCTGTGGTAGGCAGCTGAATTAGATAGAAATATTATAGGCAGTCAGATAGGGCCAGGCCCTCAAGGATGACATGGAAGACAAGGTGACTTTCCGACTAGAGACAGACACTCCGCTGTGGGCCAGATCTTAAGACAAGAGTAAACAGAAGCAACTACATACTTCCTTAAGGGTGGGTATCAGGGATTGATATGTTAAATAAGTATCAATCACCTTGAAAGAGCCTAGAAAGAGTCACCAACCCAAGCCCAACAGGAAGAGACCTTGCTCTATATTCTTGCTACATGACTTGTTCTCTCACTGGATCCTGGTTTTAATCAATCTTACCTGTGCAATGGTGCTTGTAATCTCATTGGTTGACCACAGTTTTTGTCCCATCTCATGCCCACCTAAGCGAGTTCCCATGTCTTCACAACTTTAGACCCACCTCACCACATGGTTTTCCTTTGTAAAAGTCCCTGGAAGAGACAGCTTCCTAGGGGACACCCTCTCGGGACTCCCTTCCCTCTTGGACAGCAGCTTTCTTTCCCTCAATAAATATATTCTGCTCATTACCTCTGTTTGTTACTAAAATTCATTCTTCGGTTTTAGAGAACACGAACCCATCCCAGGTACTTTTCAGGCTGGGAATCAGTTTTCCCTGTATCATTTGGAGGTTCCCTATTGGAGGTCATCTACCCCAGATTAGTTTTTAATTCCTGCATCACCATGTGCCACTCTGCCTTGGAGCCAGTCAAGTATAGACTGAAACCTCCATAGACTGTGAGCTCAATAAACCTTTCCTTCCTTAATTTTGGATGTCAGGTATTTTGTCCCAGCAACAAGGGAAAATCCAATTCATGGGTAAATAATACAAGCATAGAGAAGGCTGTCTTTGAGTTGCTATGCAGAGTGGGGTCCCTGTCATTCAGGTTCCTAGGTTTTTGTGTGCACCAGAAAAACTGGACAGGCATGTGACAGTAAGCCAAAAGCAGCAGTGACTTAATTGACTGACACTGTGCTGAGGTTGGACAGGCTCATAGCAGTAGAAAGGAAAATGGCGCGAGCAATGAATGGGTTGCGTCTAAGAATTTAAAATGCTGTGCTGGGTCTGGGGCGCATCCCATAGGGTCTTCAAGAGCATTATCAACATGACCTGATGGGGTGCTGAGTTATGTCAGCCATGTCTACTCCACATGTTCTTTCTCATAATTTGTTGTTCTAACTGGATAATGAGATGCAGTGCATATGCATGAATACTTAATAAACTCCAAGTGGAGAAAGTTTACTGCCAGTCATCACAGCAGGTCTAACATGCATGCTCCCTAGTTTGGATTTTCAGAATCTGCTAGTTGTGGGGGGTGGTCTTTGTTTATCTTCTCTCTATAACTGGGTAGTGGGCCTTCAGCAAAAGGTCTGGAGCTAGGCCCTGGCGCATTGCCCAGATTCACATGAGTTGGGGGAGTGATCCCATGGTCCCCATGGTACTGCCTATATTATTGGTATTATAGAAAAAAAAAATATCACAGGGCTGGGAAGACAGCTTGGTGGCCTAAGCCTGACAAGATCAAGGACCCAGGTTTGGTCCCTCGTATTGCATACCTTGCTGACCCCAGAACACTGGGTGCCCTTAGCCAGCCCAGAAAACTGAGCATGGTGATGCATGGCTGTAATCCTAGCATGGGGGAGGCTGAGACAGGAGGATCACTAGGAGTCTGAACTGCATAGAGAGATCCTGTATCAACAACGACAACAACAAAAAGACAATCTCAGCAGATGGAAAGATAGGGGCAGATGAGGAAGGTCAGATAGGCCTGGGGTCTGAGCCTATGGTGGTCCCTCGCTTGTCATAGGTTACGTTCCAGACACCCCGCGATAAGTGAAAATCACTGCAATAGCAATGTTGCATTTATTTTAATATTTGTATATATATATATGTGTGTGTGTGTGTGTGTGTATAGGCTTTATAAACCCTTCCCATACTCTTATAAACCTTTCCCACTTTTAAAAACATTTCTAATATTCTTAACCATTTTCTAAACTCTTAAACCTACATAATTTTAAC
>PVKN010012668.1:0-20567 GCA_004027915.1 Capromys pilorides
ATAATAGTACTACCAAACTGGTAAGCACATGAAAAAATAATCAACATCATTACTCATTCATGAGGGAAGTACAATCAAAACCAGATTTATACAATGCACCCTAAGATGGCTATAACTGTAGACAAAAAAGAACAAATTTAATGAGGATTTGGAGAAACTGAACCATCCTACCTGCTGATGTGAATGTAAAATAATGCAATCATTTTGAAAAACAGTTTGGCTCTCTTTCAAAAGGTTAAACAATTATCAGCAAAAAATTGCATGCCTAGTCATATTCCTAAGAGAAACAAAAGCATATTCACACATTATTAGCATCATCATTCCTGGTATTCAGAAAGTGGAAAATGTCAATCAGTTGATGATAAAATGTGTATGTGAGGTGTGAGCCAAATACACAGCAGGGGGGCGGGCGAGATGGCTCAGTGGTCTAAAGCACCTGCTTAGGCAGCCATAGGGACTGCAGTTCGATCCCCGGCACCACATGCTGTGCCAGCCCCATCCCCAGGGCAGGCTGAGCCGGCCAGAACACAAATAAATAAATGAGGTTTAAAATAAAATAAACTTAAAAAAAAACAACAACAAATACACAGCAGGGGCCTGACCAGATAGCTCAGCAGATTAAAGCACCTGCTTAGGCAGATGCAGGGACCGGGGTTCGATGGCCAGTGTGCTATGCTGGTTATGCCTCCTGGGGCACACTGTGATGGTGATTGAGACTGGTCCTAATCTGGACGGTACAAGGAGGAAGGCTTCAGAGTCATCCCTAACTAGCTTGAATAATAAGCAATTTTTCTTTAAAATTTTTGGGCTGGGGATGCAACTCAGTGGTAGAATGCTTCAATGGTAGAATGCTTGCCTACCATGCTTTAGGACCTGGGTTTTGTGCGCGCACGCTCACACACACACACACACACGCGCGCGCGCGCGTGAAATACAATTACAGTTAAAAACTCAAAGGAGTAACATAAGAAGGCTTTACTGAGGATGACAGCTGAATTGGGTTCTGAAGCACAAGGATTTTACTAGTGAAAAGATGACTGAAGGATGAGCCAAACCCAAAAACAAAGGTGATGAAAGGCTTGTACTCCGTGGAGTGTTGATTACCGCCCTCTCCACCTCAGTCCTCCCACAACCCCCGGAGAAATGCAGCACAAGATTGATTATGGAGGTTCTTATGTAATGATATAAAATGTATGCCTATGTGCCTTCCTTTCATTTTCCTGTTTAGTCTTAATGGGCCATACTAGACGTAAAGAAAAAATAACGGATCTTGCCCATGGTTACGCAAACAAATGCAACAGGGCTCAAGCCCATCCAGTCCAAGCCCAGCGGGCGAAATTTAAGCTTCATTCACGCTGTGTAAGCTTCTCTAACACCAGGGGCTTTGGATTTAAATCTCACCATCGAGGGCAACTAAAAAGATTTTCCACTACCTGCAAATTTGTTTGCTTTCCATTTTCTATCAGCGACTTCAGTTTTTTCTCTTGGGAGATCAAACGTAAAGTGAAAAAGGGAGTTTGGCTCTGAGAGGTTTGTCTGATGATTTCTCCTCTCCCCAAAAGCCTGTGACTCAAGTGAATCTATCCCAGGGCGTTTAGAAACTTAATCACTCTCATCACTGCTCCTATTTGCCTAAGTTTATGCCTTTAAATCTCGTGTCGTGGCTCCAACTTCCTACGCTGGTAAAGTAGGTGGCCGCCTCCTTATTTATAGATAGAAAACGTTGGACCTGAGAGATTAATGGGCAAATTACTTCCCTGGATGCGGCTTAGTGGAATTACTGCTTTGCAAGAACAAGACATTTATCTTTGTGGACTTTCTCAGAGTGAGGGAGGAATTTGGGAGCAAAATCGGTTGCATAATTCAGGGGTATTTCTACTAGGTCGCTGCGGGAAACAACCCCCCCCCCCCGACACACCCCTTACCCGCACCCTTAAGCACCACGGAGCCGGCGCACGCAGCTCCCTCCCGCGAGCTCCTCTTCCAGCGAGAGACGCTTGGGAACCTTGCGGCAGCGGAACGGATTTGGCGGTGGCGGGGACGGGTTTTTACAACGGACCCGGGAAAGGAAGTGTGCTACGTCGTCAAAGGTCCCCGCGCTCGGCCGCTGCAGAGACGGTGCGAGGTCGTTCACGGTCGGGCAGCTCCAGGGTGGCGTGATCGTTTAGCTTTCCGGAGGCTGGCAAAGCGGCCGCAGCGGCGGGAATCCGGAAACAGATAAGACGCGCTGACCTTGGCGGCGCCAGTTTGCAGCTTGCAGCCCGGGTTCGGAGCCGATGGCGGCTTGTACTGCTGTCAGCCTCAGCAGAGTAGTGGCCAGATGCACGAGAACGCGGGGCCCTAGCGTCCGCGAGGCAGCTCCACGCGTCTTCGTGCCTGAGATCCCGGGCTTTACCAGCTCCGCTCGGGGTAGGACGCTGCACCTCACCACGGAGGCCCCCGCCGGGCACAATAAATGGTCCAAAGTCCGGCACATCAAGGGTCCCAAGGACACCGAAAGAAGTCGCATTTTCTCTAAACTTAGTCTCAGTATCCGCCTAGCCGTAAAAGGTGAGAACCTGACGGTCAGTCACTGCTGGCCGCAGATGTCCTCTCCGTGCGCCTCTTGCCTCCTCGAGCCGGGCCATCACCCACCCGACCCTGACTCTTTATTTTCTTTTCCTTCCCCATTTGAAGCAGCAGTCTAAATTGGATGTCCCCACCATCCAAAAGTTCTAAACAACTTTTTTGTTGTTCTTCCAGAGGGAGCTACCCTCTGGGAGAGAAGAGGTAACAGTGACTTCACTGAGGTGTGTGTCTAAGTGCCCCAGGCTTCATTGAAACATCCTAAGAGTCTGTGGGACCCGTGTCTCTCTTGGAGAGACAAACCAGGCTCTCTGTGCGGTTGCCTCTAGTAGCAAGCAGGTTGTGGCGGGAGCACTGGATACAGGTATCGCTTGCTAAGGCCTCAGTTACAATTTCCTCGGTAGGATTTCCTGAGGCACATTTTCTTGGAAGATAGGTATGCAGTCGGTTGCAAGCCACCCTGAAAGGTCTGGTTTTTGTTTGTTTGTTCGTTTTAGTTGGACATCCAGAGTAAGAGAGGGAAACCCCTGTAAAAAGCATAGACCTCAACTGTACCAGTAAACTTAAATTTAAAAGGAAAAGAAACATAGAAAAGGGGGTTGAGATTGTAGCTCGGTGGTAGAATACTTACCTAGAGTGCAGTAGTCCTGGGGTCTGAATTCCAGCTTCACCAAAAATTGAAGGAGGGGAATGTGTCTGGACTTCGGATTTTGTCACTGACCAGCATATGACCTTAGGCAAGTGGCTTAACTTTGCTGATTTCGTTTCATTTTCTCTAAAACGGAAAATGCCTACTTTAAGATGGGGGAGGGGCGTGCAAAATAAGCATTTCATGTTAATTTGTCCCTGCAACCCATGCCTGATGGTTCTCCTTGCTGCATCTGCTTGAACTGTGAATTGAACCTAGGAACACTGCCACTGAGCTATATCCTCAGCCTTTAATTTTTAGTTTTGTGACAGGGTCTCACTAAGTTACCCAGGTGAGACTTGAACTTGTAATCCTCCTTGCCTAAGTGCTGGGGGTAAAATAAGTATGCACCACTGAGCCCAGCTTCTTTTTAAAATCAAACCCAGAGCCTTGCACATGCTAAGAATTTTGTTGTTGGTTTGGGTTTTTTGAGACCTGGTTTCACAGTGTAGGTCAGGATGGGCTTCAGTTCACTGTGTAGTCCAGGCTGGCCTCCAGCTGGTATGATCCTCCTCCCTCTGCCTCCCAAGGGCTGGGGTTCCAGGCGTGTTCCTACACTTGGCCAAAATTCTTGATATTGTTTGACTAATACTGTTTAGTGTTTGCTTCAATGCCAGGCACTGGTAACTCAAAGATTATAACAACCCTACTGCCCAAGGTATCATGAGTACAGTGTCATTAAGCATTTCAGTAAGTATGCCCAAAATATTGTAACAGAGTAAGAACAAGGAGTATAGGGGCCGGCGAGATGGTTCAGTAGCCTGCTTAGGAGGGCTCAGGCAACTGCGGGGACTGCAGTTCGATCCCCGGCACCACATGCTGCGCCAGCGCCACCACCAGGGCAGGCTGAGCCAGCCACAAAATGAATAAATAAAGAAACAAACAAACACAACAAGCAAACAAATAAATAAATAAATAAAAATTTGAAAAAAAAAAAAAAAAGAACAAGGAGTATAACACATTTAGGAAGTACTGTGACTTTTCTTTGTCTTTTTGAGGCAGAGTCTCACTGTGTAGTTCAGGCTGGCCTTGAGCTCACTTTGTAGCTCATTCTGGTCTTGAACTCCAAAGGATCCTCCTGCCTCCTCCTCTCCTCCCAAGGGAAAGACTGTTACTATCTCTTGCCTCTTCATCTGATGAAAAGTGGAGTTCAGTGAACCTAGCACAATGATAACTATCCCAAAGGCAACAGGAGTTCAAAATTTCATTTCCGGGATCTTCTCCATATTGCCCTCAAACACTGGACAGTGTTTCAACAGTGAGCAAAATGGTAGCTTGCTGTTGTTTGGGCTAGAGGGAGTGGGGAGTTGGCCGGAAATCCCTTTTCTCTCCTTGATGATAAGGTGTCTTTGCTCTCTTTTCTCTTTATCTCAGAGGGAGGCCCTAATCCTGAGCTCAACAGCAACTTGTCGAACATCTTGGAAGTGTGTCGCAGCAAGCACATGCCCAAGTCAACAATTGAGGCAGCGCTGAAAATGGAGGTGTGTCCTCAGCATAACATTCCTGTTACTGATTTTTTTTTTTTTTTTTTTTGTACCAGGGATTGAACTCAGAACCTTGTGCTTCTTAAGCCCTGAGCTATCACCCCAGCCCTATTCCATTACTGATTGCAGTCCCCACAGTGTTCATATTTGGAAGACCAGCAGATAGCCTTAAGTTAGCAGAGAAAGAGTAGATATATGGTTTTTTACCTTGGCCCACAGACCTGTAGGGGCTCTCTGGAGGTTCTTGGCCACTGGCTGGAGAAGCACGAGAGGGAACAGGATAGGTAGACAGTGTGCAGATACATGGCCTAGCACCGTGTGGCCAAGCTGTAAAGGGTTGTGATCAAAAGAGAAGGAGCTGCGAGGAAAGCTCCGATAGTAGGTGGAAGAAGGATTTGTTTTTCTTTTTTAGATGTTTATTCAGTAAAGAAGAAAAGCCAGTAGAAAGGAAAAGGGTGGGCATCATCATGATGGTGTGAGGGGTACGGACATGAGCTCTGGTGAGGAGGCAACTTTTCTTATACTGTACAAGTAAGAAGGATACTTATTATCATTATTAAGCTTTATCCCCAGGGCCTTTTTTTTTTTTTTTGGGAGGGGGAGATAAGGCTTCACTACGTAGTTCAGACTGGCTTTGTACTCATGTGGCCCAAGCTGACCTTGAATTTGTGATCCTCCTGACTCAGCCTCCTGCATGCTGGGATTGTGGCTGTGTGTCACCACGCCTAGGTCCCTAGGCCTTTTACAAAGGTGTTTTATTTTGAAATTTGAGTCAGTGTCTTTCTGAGTTTCCCAGGATGGTCTCCAACTTATGATTCTCTACCCATAGCTCCCAGGTAGCTGGGATTACAGGAATATGCCCCATACCTGGCTAATAATCATTTTAATAATTAGTTATTAAGTGCTTCTTCCGGGCCAAGTACGTTGGTGAGAATTCTGTGTGCATTATCTCAGCAGATCCTTAACATGATGTTAAGAGGAAACTGAGACACAGAAAGGTTAGGGACTTGACATAGGCTACCCCGAAAGCAGCAGATTTGAAACCAGACAGCCAGACTCCAGAGCCTGTGCTCTAGCCGGTAGACCTCTTTTCTTCATCTCAGCCATGGTGGAGGCAGGATTTTCCCCCATCCAAGAGCCCTGGACATCTTTTGTGATGAGACAAGGAGAAGTCATCCACTGAGAACTCCTGTAAAGGTTCAGGAACAGGTGCTTGGAGGGAGTATGGACAGCAGCTATGCGGACCAAGGATGGATGCAGGTGTGGGCAGTCTGGAGAAGTCAGTCCTTAGAGTCTGAGCGTGTGCATGTTGAGGCCTCCCTGTTCTCTGCAGCTCTCATGCCATGGTCCAGGCATGTGCGTGGTCTACAGCAATGTTCAGCAGAATCTCCCAGGTCAGAGCACTGGTGGGTTTTGTGTAGAATGAGGTATACACAGATTAATCATGGACGCTGTGACCAGGAAACTGAGTTTTGGAAGGAAGCAGAGCTGGGAGACGGTTGACTATTGAGGGGCTGGGGAAACGGACATCCCAAGAAGGGCTAGCGCGTCCTGTTACCTCAAAAGTTCATCCCAGAGCTCTCCTCAGAGAGTGGGTCAGGAAGACCTGAGAGCCCAGAATCCAGGCCGAGAAGCCCATCCCCAGAGTCAGCTTGGCGCTGCCTGTGGATCAGACTGGCCTGTGAGAGGGAACTGGGAGACCAGAAAATGTATTCATCATTCCTGTTGTTTATTACAGAAAACTAAGGACATTTATTTGCTGTATGAGGGCCGAGGCCCTGGCGGCTCCTCTCTGCTCATTGAGGCGTTATCTAACAGCGGCTTCAAGTGCCAGTCAGACATTAGACATATCCTGAACAGGAACGGGTAAGTGTGTGTGAGAGGGAAAGAGTGGTGGAAGGGGTCAGAGCCTGTAGACTCCACTTCTAGGAAAGACAAATGCCAGGTAGTCGTTAAGCACACTTCCCTCTCAGCAGAATCCAATGGCATTACTGATTTCCTTTACTAGGCAGGATCTAACAGACAGGATCTTGGTCTGATTATCCCTTCTGAAGCTGTATAATGCCCTAGTCTTAAAATATTGCACCAGGACTGGACTCTTAGTGGACAGGAAATGGCGAGCCAAGTCCTTGCATACTCCGGACTCCAGTCTGGACAGAAAATACAGAGTGAGGGTGAGCGTGAGCCCGAGCCCGCATTTTCCCTGACCCTGTGGCAGCTGCACCTTCTCCTTCAGGGAGGGCCCTGCTCCATGTCTGTGTTTAAACCAATGCTGAGTGGGGGAGAGATGACATCCAAGTGGCGTGCGCTGCAGAGGCCGAGTGTCCACGGCATTCCCATAGCCTGCCTCCTCCTCTCCTGCCAGGGGAATGATGACCGAAGGAGCACGTCACTGCTTTGACAAAAAGGGGGTAGTCATGGTGGGAGTGGAGGACAAGGAGAAGAGGGCTGTGGGCCTAGAGCGTGCACTGGAGCTGGCCATTGATGCAGGAGCCGAGGACGTCCAGGAAGATGAAGATGAAGACAAGAACTTTTTAAAAGTGAGTAGGAAGGTCTTGTGCTTCTCGGGCTCCTAAGGGGGCGTTACTAGATGCTGGGAGGCAGTGCTACTTGGTGTCTTCCTTTCTACCCCTGGGGTACAGGTGAGGTGGACCGCTCAAGTTACACAGTCACTAAGTGATGAGTATGTGGCACCTGTTCCACTGAGGATGAGAAGTATTCAGAACCTTGGCAACTGAGATTCCTTGAAAAGAGTGGTTCCATTTATGACTGCAAAGTTCTGTCTGGCTTCGTCTCATTAGCACCTAGCTCCTCACCTCCTGGCTTTCCTTTCTCTTTAGTTTATTTGTGATGCCTCTTCACTGCATCAAGTAAGGAAGAAGCTGGACTCCTTGGGCCTGTGTACTGTGTCCTGCACACTGGAGTTCATCCCCCACTCGAAGGTGCAGCTGGCTGATGCTGACCTCAGGCAGGCTGCTCATCTCATCCAGGCTCTTGTCAGCCATGAAGATGTGATTCATGTGTATGACAATATCGAGTGACAACGGTGTGTGCCCTGGGCTCCGGGCAGGTAGCAGTCCGTCCTGGAGCACAGGCTTGCTTCCACAGCAGTCTCTGAGATGGAGGCAGGGAGGAAGTGTGCTAGATTAGCCCTAAGGCCAAGACCTGTGTTCCCGAGGCCAAGGAATCCCATCCTTGGATGTGGCTGCTCTGTCAGCTCTGCTGGTATCTCAGCCCTCTTAGATACAGGGTGGGGCCAGCCAGCTGGTGGGTGGACTCTGATCTTGGGTAATTGGCCCCTGTGGGCATTGCAAATACTCCAAGGCCCTGTGTAATAGAAACTGCTCTTCATTTATTTTTTAAGGTGCGTGCGTGCGTGTGGCGCACCCCCCCCCCCACCCCCCACCCCCCGTCTTTCTGAGATAGGGTCTTGCTGTACAGTTCAGGCTGGCCTTGAGCTCAGTTGGTAGCCCAGGCTGGTCTCAAACTCTCAAAAGATCAGTGGATTATCTTGGTGGCTGATACTGGTTTTGTGTGTTTTTTTTTTTTTTTTGTACCAGGGGCCGAACTCAAGACCTTGGATTTGCTAGGCAGGCATCTATGCCACTGAGCTGTTTCCCCAGCTTGTACGCCTCTTGAGTTGTTGTGAGTTTGTGCCTGGTTGTTGAGACCTCTAGACTTCATTTTCAGGTCTCCAGGCTTAGTTATGTATTTCATTCTTAGGACTGCCATTTATTTACTTATGTATTTTTTGGTAGTGGCTGGACCCAAGCATTCTATGGCCTGTTGCTGGTTGTCATTCATTCATGTAACAAATGTTCGTGAAATTCCCATTTCTCCAATGGTGACCATGTACCAGGAACTCTACTTATCTGAGCACACACTGCTCACTTGGCCCTACAGTAGGTAGGATGACCCTGTATTCTGCTCTCAGAGGAGGGAGCTCAGAGGGGAGGTGCAGGGCTGTTCTTTATGGGAACTGAGCTAGGACAGTGTATGCTGCTGTTGTGCATCTGTGTTTTCTTTGTGTGGCCTTCATGCCCTTCTACCAGAGAGTTTATAGCTCTAGGCCAGAGGACATAGGTGCTGGTGATAAGGGATTGCCAGGCCGCCGTATTGCCTGGCACCCTTGGATCCTGCCATTGCTCAGAGTGGACCTGTCCGTAGATGGGGCTGCCCTCCTGAAAGGCTACGCCAGGCTCGGTTTGAGAAGGCAGGGCCCCAGAACTTCCATCCCTGGTTTCTTTTCCTCTTCAGTGCCAAAGGAAGGGACATCGGGAACTGGAGAGGAATAAGGGACTGAAGGAGGTATAGAAGGCTGAATCAGAAGCCTGTCCCGTGGTGCCTTTTGTCTTGCTAATCACTTCATTCTTCAGAAAAGCCAGGAGGGGGGCCGGCAAGATGGTTCAGTGGTCTAAAGCTCCTGCTTAGGAAGGCTCAGGCAACTGCAGGGACTGCGGTTCGATCCCCGGCACCACATGCTGCGCCAGCGCCACCACCAGGGCAGGCTGAGCCAGCCACAAAATAAATAAATAAAGTTTTTTTTTTAAAAAAAAAGAAAAGCCAGGAGGGTCAACCACCTGTCCCTGTCAAGCAGTTGGTCTGGAGTGGCCTTTGGGTCCCTGTTATATACCTGCTTTCAGTCATAAGCCATTTGTGAATTCAGAATAATTTTCCAGAAGGAGTCACAGATAAATAAAGATGGAAAATAATTAAAACCAAATTGACCGTAAAGGGCAACTTGAGCTTCTAGGAACAACATGACTAATTTTGCAGTGACTTAACCAACAGTGCATAAGAGCTGGGGGGAAGAAAACAGAAGAAAAAAAAAAAAAGTCCAAGATCAGGCCAAGGCCGGCGAGATGGTTCAGTGGTCTAAAGTGCCTGCTTAGGAGGGCTCAGGCAACTGCAGGGACTGCAGTTCGATCCTCGGCACCACATGCTGTGCCAGCGCCACCACCAGGGCAGACAGAGCCAGCCACAAAATAAATAAATAAACACAAACACAACAAGCAAACAAATAAATAAATAAATAAAATTAAAAAAAAAAAAAAAGATCAGGCCAAAACATGTGCCCTTATACCTCATTTCATAATGACACTACTATCTAGGATTCTTTAGTTTCTGTAGGAGATAATTCATCCAAACATCAGAATACCACACACTACATCATTAAAATAGGCAACTTTAAATTCATGTAGAAGATGTTTTTTCATGTTACTTGGTTTTCCCAACAAACCTGTATTTTATGCGCAAATGATCTCATGTCAAGCGAGTGAAGACAACATTTTATATTTATAGGACTTGTTTATAAAAATAATGTTTTGGAAATCCAGTCATTTCTAAGATAAGATGTATATTAAAAGATCCTACTTTTTGTGTGTGTGTGGTACTGGGGATTGAACTAAGGACCTTGCACTTGCTAGGCAGGCACTGGAGCCGCTGAGCTATCTTCCCAGTCCCTTTTTTTCTTTGAGACAAGGTCTCACAGCGTGGCTCAGGTGGCCTTGAACTCACTGTGTAGCCCAGACTGCCCTCCCACTTGCCATGATCCTCCTCAGCACCACCAGCCCTGGCTAGTTAAAGGATCCTACTTTTTCTTTTCTTTATTTATTTGTTTGCTTGTTGTGTTTGTTTGTTTCTTTTTATTTATTTTGTGGCTGGCTCAGCCTGCCCTGGTGGTGGCGCTGGCGCAGCATGTGGTGCCGGGGATCGAACTGTAGTCCCCGCAGTTGCCTGAGCCCTCCTAAGCAGGCGCTTTAGACCACTGAACCATCTCGCCGGCCCAAGGATCCTACTTTTAAAGGGAGATTGGTTATTTATGTTTGTATGCCTCCGCTAATCCGATAGAATTTATTAATGTGGATTTTTGCATAGCCATTTTTCTGTTTTTGTTTTTTTTTTTAGGAGGGGGGTCAAGGTCTCACTATGTAATTCAAGCTGGCCTCTACCTCGATGTGATTCTCCTGACTCTGCCTTTTAAGTGCCAATTTACAGCCATATACCATCACACCCAGCATCCGTTTTTTCTGATTTTAGGTGTGTACTGCACGTGCAGGTAGTACTGCACTGCGAGGGCATTTGTAAAGATGGCTCTGTACTGACCCCTAGTGACCCCTAGTGGTATCCGGAGGTTTCGTGCAATTAACTAGCACGGGAAGAAAAGAACACCGGATTTTTATTTATTTTTTTAATTTTTTATTTTTTTGAGACAGGTTCTCACTTCATAGCCTTGAACTCATGGAGATCCTTCTCCTTCAGCCTCAGGAGTGCTGGGATTACGGTGTGTGCCACCACATCTGGCAACGGAACCCATACTTGAACATGTTATGCTGTCTCTAGATCCCCAGTAAAGGGACCCTGTGCTGGTTGAGTAAAGACGTTCAACATCCAGATGATGGGGTAGGATGCTGCCACTTATTTTTTTCCTGAGCATGATGACACATGTCAATACTCCCAGCAACACAGGAGGCTGATGCAGTTTAAGGCCCACCTGGGCAACTTAGACCTTGTTTCAAAATAAAATTTTAAATGCCTGCTTAGAACTCAGTGGTAGAGTCCTTGCCCTGAGTACAAAGCCTTGGGCTTGATCTCCAGTGCCAGACACAAAGGCCACTCTTCAAAGAATATTTTATGTCAGAAAGTGTTTGCAATATAGTATTATATGAAAAAAATACAGAAATATGGGTATAGTATAATTCAAATTTTGAAACGTTTTATAACATGATATATATGTATATATAGTGAATTTTTAAATTTATTACATATATATATAATGAAGTGTGCTAGAGTATTAAAACTGGTTATCACAGTGGTGATACTATTATTGAGTTTTATTTTCTATAATCATGTGTTATTAGTAGTAGTATTTTGGCACTGAGGATTGAACTCACGACCTCACACTTGCTAGGCAAGTGCTTATGCCACTGACCTATCTTCCTGGCACCTCATGTATTACTCTTACTCGGTGCAGTGCTTTATAAAAAGCAAACAAGTTATTCACATTATGGTCAAACTAGGGAGATAGCGTCTGGTTGTCCAGGAGCCAGGTGTACCTTACTATCAGAGGACTCGGGGTCTGAACTGGTTTGCTTTGTCTTATCTTTGGTTATTAGAGACACAAAATCCCTCAAGGCGTTGAAGGTCCTCTAGGCTACTTCCAAGTGTCCTTTTGATGGAGTAGCAGGATTTGGCTCTGTGCACAGCTTTGACTCTTTGTTTTGACATCAGGAATCAAACTCAGGACCTTGTGCTTGCCAGGCAGGCATTTGTGCTACTGAGCTATATCTTCAGTGGTCTTGACTCTTATAAGAAGGGCTCTTATGTGTAGTTGCCCAAGTCCCTGGTTGAATCCAAGAGGAATAGTAAAGATTTTCTCTCACCAACTATGGAAATTCAACCACATTTTTGTTTTATCATTTCAAAACATTCAAGACAGGGTTTTGCTATGCAATTGAGGTTGGCTTTTAACTCACTTTGAAGCTTAGGCTGGGCTCAGACTCACAGCGATCCTCCTGTCTCAGCTTTTGAATGCTAGGATTACAGGTGTGTGCCATCACACTGGAGTACCACATATTCTTGATTGAAACCACATGCTCTTTTTATTTTATGCCCAGCCAGTGAACAAGATAACCGTTGTTACTTTTTTTTCCTCTTTCTTTTGCAAATACCAAAGAGGTAACATTTATTATTATGTATTTTTAAAAGCCCAACTATCCAGGCCCAGTGGTGCATACTTGCAAGATCCCACCACTGAGTAAGGGTTGGCAAATTTGAGTTCCACCTAGGTCTTGCAAGATCCTATTCCAAAATAAGAATAAAAAGGCCTAGAGATGTAGTATGTAGCCTTCGAAACTCTTCTAATAAAATCTCATTCCTTAGAATTTAATGCCAGCAGACGCTCCAGTGGTGCAATTGGTTAGTGCTCAGTACTTATAGAATTTAATGCCAGTGAGGTAGCTCAGCAGACTAAGTGCCTGGTTAGGCAAACGCAGGGACCGGGGTTCAAGCCCCAGCGCCACATGCCACGCTGACCCTACTCTTGGGTGCACTGAGCCAGCCACTGAGACTGGTTGTGGTGGCACATGCTTGTAATCCCAATGCTGGAGAGGCTAAGGACAGGAGTATCACTCGGAGTTCGAGCTGCATAGTGAAACCCTGTACCAAATGCATTTAAAAAAGAAAAGTTAATGTCACTTGTGAGGAATTTGATTATTTGTTGAGACAGGAATTTTGTTCTGTAGTTCAAGCTGGCCTTGAACTCAAGGGGATCCTCCTGCTTCAGCCTCCTGAGTGCTGGGAATTACAGGTTCACACTACTAAGCCCAGCTACTTCATCGGAATTTAAGTAATATGAAGTTTTTGTGTTTGAGTGTCATTAGTAGAGGTCTTGCTCAGCATGCAGGAGGCCCTGGGCTCAATTCCCAGCACTCCAAAATGAAATAAATTACTTGAAAATTTCTTAGGGATGGACAATGAAAAAGTTGAAATCCCTGGCCTAGTGCATAAACATGACCTTTGGGAGTAGATGTTTTTGAACATGAAATTTAACCTCTGGGGTTGCACTTTGACTTAAATTCCAGTAGTATTGTTTACCTTTGTTACTGGAAAAATTAAATGAGACACGCTGGCATATAGTAATGACTCAAATTTCTTTTTGCCTGCTCAGCAAGTGTTACTTTCAGTTTTTGTGCAAAAAGTTTGTGTTGCTTTATTCTCTGAAAGAACTTCTCCTCTGTCACAACTCACAACTGTGGGCACTCGCATTCCGCGACCCCACGTCTGGTGCCCAAGGCAAGAGACTCCAGGGTGTGGCCCGAGAGGTCTGAGACCCGAAGCACAGCAGGCGATGGCGAGGCCTCCCCTCTCCCGGCCAGCTTCGCATCTGGCCTGGAGAGCTAACGAGGGGATTGGGCGGCAGCGGTGGCCACACGCCGGGGAGCACTGGGCCGGACTCTCCGCCCATTTCTAGCCCTCGTTGGGTGCAGGGAAGGGGAGAACGCGGGCTCCGGAACTGCCAAGACCGCAGTGGCCCGCCGAGAGTCCAAAGGGCGGAAGATGTAAGCGCCCCTGCGGTCGCCTCCCAAACCTAGAGCCGGAGCAGCCCACAGAGAACTACACGGCCTATGCGCCCACCAAGCCTCTACTCCGCGACCAGAGATGGGAACTTAGGGGACCCTCACTGCGGAGCTATGATTGGAACACTCGACGCCTCCCTGGGAGGGAGGGCTATAGCGCCCGCGAGGGACGCTTAGAGGCGGATGCTCAGAACGCTCTCCGTGATTGGGTAGCAGAGCGGGTAACCAAGCACCGTCTCGATGATTGGCAGGCTCCCGTCAGCCCTCGAATACCGCCTCGGCTTCGCCCATTGGCATCCTGAGAGAGTGGGCGGGCTTGGTTCACGGTGCGGTGTTGATTAGCTGGCTGATGAGGGTGTTGGGAGAGAGATAGGGAAGGGGAGCGGCAACGAGCTTTCTCCTCGTCATTGGTTGCTGAAGTGAGTGGAGGTGGGGCGAAGGGCCAGTGGCTGCCTATGATTGGCGGGTGCTAGCGTGAGTGACAAGCAGGGAGCGAGCTACGGGACCAGCGGTTTGTTTTTCGGAGCGTTTTTGAGGTGGAGAACAGTGGCCGGACAGAGAGACTGCGGACTGAGGGACTGGCGGGCGGGCAGAGCGGCGCCTCCGAGGCCGGGCTAGGCCTAGCCCGGGAGTGCCCGGGATGTAGCGGGCCACCCTGCACATGCCACAGCGCCTGGCCGCGGGCGGAGCCGGAGCCGGAGCCTGGGGAGGCGGCGGGGGCCCCGAGCGTAGCCCGCGGCCCTCGCGCGGAACCAGGCCCGCCGCCCTCCCCGCCGCCCGGGTCCCCGGCATGCAGCCCCGGCTGCGAAGGTGACACTTCTGGGCCCCAGCCGCCGCCGTCGCCACCATGGGTGAGTGTCGCCACCGCCCCGGCCTTGCCGCGCTGCCTTGCGACGCCCCGCCCCGGGCGGAGGGGCGGAGGATCCTGGGCCGCCGCCTGACAGGCATGGACAGTCTGCCCGGCGGCGGACCACGGTCCCCGCCTGTCCCTCGTGGCATCCCGAGCCCTCCAGGGCGGCCAGCCGTCGGCAGCCCTCCTTCCGGGTGGCGGGGACCGGTGCTCAGCCCGCCGCTCGCTGTAGCCCCAGTGAGCCGGCCCGCGAGCCCGAGGGCGGAGAAACGAAAGCGCAGTGTGGGACGGGGCTGCAGGCTGGTGCAGGCCCAGCTGCTGCTGTGTCTTTTCCTTGACTTGCTTTTTTTTTTTTTTTCCTGCCTGTGTCATTTCCTTCCCTTTGCTCGGAGGCCGGCCTGTGAGGGTTACGGGGCTTGCTTTCTAGCTCCGCGGGCGCCGGGCCCGGGAGGTGGGGGGGAGCAAGCGGGGATTCGCTGCGAGCTGATTCAACGCGAATCTGTTGTCCACCGCGCGAGGCGAAATGCGCGCTGCACGGAGGTCGTTGGAGGTGGGAAATGGCCGGGCGCTGCTGGTCATAGTTCGTCCCCCACTTTGTGAAAAATCTAAACGCAGTGCTTTAGTTCAGTTATTGTTATCATAAGAAATCTCCATTACTTTTCAAAGAACATTCATCTTACGAAAAAAAATCTTTATGAAATCATTTTTTAGTCAATATTTGCATTTTCTGCAGTGAGGATGAATCTAAGAAAAGCTTTAAACGCCTTCCACACACAACATTTGAACTGAATCATATTTCGTGTAGTTTTTGCTACTTCAGCAAATGACTATTGACTAAATTAACATTTTAAGTGGGTAATTTGCCTTTCCTGTCAGTACAAGTGTTGTGATACTGTTGTCCCTAATCGCAAATTTTGCAGAATATTTGGTATTGACCAAAGTAATAAAGGAATAAACTTTATTGAAAGTAAAGATATTTTGTAAAATTAATTCCTTCTGTGAAGATTATTGATGTTTATTTTGTCCTGTAACAAGACTGAGTCATTTTTGCAGGTTATTAAGTGTATGTTAGGTCACATAGGCCAGATACTCATTTGTGATCCATCTCCACACTCTGCCTTTGAATAAATTGGCCAATTGTAATTCATGCTGTCCCTTATACAGTATGGAAAAGGCTTACACTTTTACTTGGCTTACTGTCTCCTCATGCTGTACTGCAAAAGCGCAGTTTCCTGAGGAAGATCTCCCATGAAAGTCAGGCCTCAAAGGAACCAAATTAAACTCTGATATTTGAATATATAATTCATCAATTATTTATTGGCCATTTGTTTTAAATGAGGGACAGAATTCTTTTTGTTCTTCCTAGGCTTCAAACATTTGCCTTGCCTTACAGAATTTGAACTATATCTTTGAATTATGAACCTGTATTGTAATATTGTTTCTAATTTCTCTTTCCTCTTGGCCTGCACAGTCAGCCCTAAGTCTCAAAGGGGAGTGTGAAGTACTTGAAAGTGTACTGTCTTCCCACTTTACACCACTGTGGTTGTGTGAAATAAGGTCTCCCTATACTAAGTGCAGGCTGGGATCCTACTGCCTCAGGCTCCCAGGTGGTGGAATTACTGGAGTACACCACCCTGCCCACACCAGCACACTCCACACTGCAAAACCAGTGAGCCCTTGTCATATTTTCTTCAAAAACTTTAAATGTGAATATATAGAAAAACAGTAATGGAGAGGAAAGGAAGTATGTAAGTAGATCCAGAGCCCCAGAGAAAAATGGACCAGGAACTCAGTATCTTCTCATTTGTTTCCATGTCAGTTTTATACCAAGAAACTGAGACAGTAAAGGGGGAGTTGGTTTCCCTGGAGGCTGTAGTGTATTAACCAAGCTAGTTTAAGAACTTGGCGATCCCCATTCCACCCCTTCCTCTTTTTTTGTGTAAATGATCTTTAAAGGCAGTTAGAGGTGTTGAGTTCTGTCAGACACTTGGCTCTTGCTTGATTTATGTGTGGCTCAGCAAGGACATACAGACACGCAGGCATCACAGGTTTTTTGTTTTTTGTTTTTTGTTTTTATATTCTGGTTTCATTTTGGAGATATAAATGATACAAATTCAAATCGCCAGTTTAGTTTGTTTTGGTTGCTATAGTTCTAAATAAACTCAGCAGCACCCCCAAGGCTCCAAGTTTAATCCCTAGCACCAAACTAAATAAAGGAACAAATTTAGGGTTTGATAAAAAGAAACATGGACTCCTTACTGTTTTAGCTAAACTTGTTAGATCCCAGCCCAGTGAGGAAAGGACTAAATTTGAGTCCCTGCTCTGCAGGTTCTTTGGCTAATAATCATATTTCCTGAACTGTTCTGTGCTCCAGACTCAACCTTGTTTGATAGCTTAGGTTGTTACTAAAAACAGGTTGGATATTATACTGGCTGTTGGCCCACATACTCTCTGGTGGAAACTAAAACTTATCCCTGTAAATAATAGGAAATATTCTGGTTTTTATTTTTGGGTGTTTTGTTTTGTCTTGTTTTGTTTTTGGCTCTGATACTCTGGCATTAAAAAAAATTAAGATGAGTTGGTTGTTTTTCTTGGTCACGCTAGGGTTCCCTCCCAGTTTTAGTAATTATTGTAGCAAATGCTGTAAATAATACCTGAGGCTAATTCACTAGTGTTTATTTGATCCGTTATAAATGCAGTCTAAAAGTTAGTGGAATATGTTTCTAGAAAACGTATGTGAAAGTGTTACCGAAACTGTAGTGTGCTGATTAGAGGATTAAAGATGATCTGTTTCTGCGTTGACAGACTTGGTTTCAAATCCAAAGTCTGTTTGCCTAGGATTTCCAAGCTATTGGGACTGCTCTGGAAGACTAGTCTCAGCTCAGTTGGCTAGAATTAGATCACCTGATAGTGTCACATTAGGCCCAGCCCCTCAATTTTATTTGGTACAGGCTCTCAATTTGTAGTTCAGGCTGGCCTCAAACTCTCAGCAGCTATTTTAATTAAAAATGACAGTTGGATTTTAAAACTGATATTTATTTATTTATTTATTTAATGGCTGGCTCAGCCTGCCCTGCTGGTGGGGCTGGCGCATCATGTGGCGATGGGGATCGAACTGCAGTCCGTGCAGTTGCCTGAGCTTTCCTAAGCAGTCGCTTTAGACCACTGAACCAACTCACCGGCCCTAAAACTGATTTTTAAAAAATATATTTAGTACAGGGTCTCTTACTGCACAGATCAGACACATAGTGAACCTTTTGTTTTCAGACTTGAAAGCAATGGGATTACAGACATGTGGGACCATGCCCAGTCTCAGTTGCCGTCTCAGTGTGCCCTGGGAGTGGGGGCTGGAATCGAATGGTCCCTTTGCTTGCCTAAGCAAGCACTTGAGTCCACTGAGCTACCTGGCTGGCCCAAAACTGAGTTTTAAGCATTTATAAAAGGTAAAATATGGGGCAGGCGAGATGGCTCAGCAGTCTAAAGCGCTTGCTTAGGCAAGCTTAGGCAACCACAGGGACTGGTTCGATCCCTGGCACCACATGCTGTGCCAGCCCCACCCCCAGGACAGGCTGAGCCTGCCATAATAATAAAAAATAGAAAAACAAAAAATAAATATTCATCTGAAGATTGCTCAGGGAAATATACAGGATAATAAGCAGTTTTCCTAGTTTTAGTAAGTTATCTACTTATTCTGTGCCCATTTGTCTACTGCTTCTTGTGCTCAAGGGGCATAGCATTAATCCCTACACTTGCATTGTCCTGTCCCAAAAGTTGTAGATAGGGCAAATAAACCAGAAACATGTAAGCAGGATGATTATCCTTTACCCAAAATGCTTGGAACCAGAAGTGTGTCAGATTTTAGAAGTTTTTGGATTTTGGAATATTTGCATAGACTTTACTGGTTGAATCCCTAACCTATTTCAAATTTTAAGTTTTTGGATTAGGGATGTTCAACCAGTAAGTGCAGTGGATTATAGATACAGTGCTTTGTCAAAAATGTGTAAAGGTGCACAGAAAAGAGAACAATTCTGTAGTTAGCACACATAATTCTGTAGTTTCTAGTACTTCGTATTTATTTATTTATTTATTTATTTTTGTCTTTTTGAGACAGGGTCTCACTATGCAGTTCAGGCTGGCCTTGAGCTCACTTGTAGCCGGGCTGGTCTCAAACTTACACTGATCTTCCTGCCTCAGCCTCCCAAGTGCTGGGATTACAGGCACAAACAAACAAACACAACAAGCAAATAAATAAATAAATAAAAATTTTTAAAAAAAGAATACTCTGAAGCACAGGAACTTCTGGGTGAGCAGTGTGGATCAGATGATCTGGCAGACCTAGATAGTAGAGCCTTGGCAAAATGAAGAAGTAGTATCAATTAGTTATTAACTAATTAATTATCAATTAATGAAATTATTCCTCTGAGGATTTGTGTATATGGAAAGAAGAGTATGTGGTATAGTGAACAGACCTCCTGCAGGATGACAATGTTTGTAGGAAGACATGGTACTTCTGGGAAGTTTTCTAGATTTTTAGCCAAGGTAGCTCATAAATGGGAAGTACCTCAAGAATGCTCCCACCCTTTCTTTTTAGATAGCAGTAATAGCTGAGGCTGGATAGGCGAATTTCTGCTGGAGCTCAGGAGGAGGGAGTCGTATGTTTTTGGCATCCCCTTCCTTAGATCAGGGTGCGGGAGAAGAAAAAGTGATTGCCTAGGGAATGATGCACACTTAATCTGCTTAAAACAAGGTGAGGCATTGTGACACACTTCCAATCCCAGCTACTTGCGAGGCTGAGTCAGGACAATTCAAAATTCAAGTTTATCCTGTGCAGTTTAGTGAGATCCTGTGTCCAAACCCACAAAAATAAAATACTGCTTAAGAGCTTTCCTCTCTCTCTCTCTCTCTCTCTCTCTCTTTCTCTCTCTCTCTTTCTTTTCTTTTCTTTTGTTTCTGGTTACAGGATCTCATTATGTTGTCCAATTTGCTACCTTCCTGCTTCAGTCTCCCAAGTGTTAGGGTTACAAGTATGGACTATCACACCAGCTTTCTCTCTGTTTTCAGTGAATATTCCTTCCCTTCCTAGATTTCTAACTTCTTAATCTTCAGAATTACCTTCTTCCTCTCTGCACCTCTTGCTGGTAGCTTTTTAAGTGTGTCAGACCACCCCAATCTCAGGAAGTCTTTCCAGGATTATAGCGGACTATCAAGTTCACAAATGCATAGTTGCTTTCTACTACCACCAGCTTCTTAGTGCCCTTTAAAGTTTAGTTTTTCCCTGTACAATTCCACAGGACTGGCCTGACCCTAGCTTTGGATTTGGTTTGTGTGGTGGTGGTCTTGTTTTTCCCAGTCTTAAAGAATTTTTTTTGCCATCTTCCCATCTTCCCACTCTACTTGATTAAGATTAGACTCAGTCTTGACCAGTTTTTATACACACCCCCAAACCCTGGCCATTTTATTTTGTTTTGTTGTTTTGAGATAGGGTCTCACTATGTAGTTGAGGCTGGCCCCAAACCTGTGAAAGTCCCACTCAGCTTCTGGAGTACTGAGATTTACAGGCAGTGCTATCTTACCTACTTAGCTTCCCCTTTGTCTTTTATTTGAATATTCATTTCTTTTCTTCTCCTCAGTTCACCTCATAAACTACCAGCAAAGCTGGAATAGTTTGCTTTTCTGGAAGAATCTTTATCCTGTTGATAACTATGTGAAATCATCTATACAAACTCTTACTGCTCATTTTAAAGCTACATTTTATGTATTTGTGCTGATGTACCCTGATGTGCATATTGCCTGTTCATTTTGTTCTGTAACCTTATATTTGTATATTATTTATCCTTTTATCCCTGGTGTTTGAACACCTTGAAATAGCTTTTAAAACTTTCTTGTGTGTAATATGTGATAAA